>JARFJB010000025.1:432500-490000 GCA_036346205.1 Vesta saturnalis
AAGGCAATATGATTAAGATGTTTTCCTGCGTTTCAAATATCGTTTTGATTTCGTTTTTTTAGAACTCTACTAATCCGGTATGTTGTTCCCTTTATCTACGTTAAGAGTACTTTGTTTGCTTGTTCTTCCTCTTTTTCTTGTTGGTTTTTCAACATCATATCTGGTTGTTTTTGAAGAACGAAAGAAAAAAAAAGGTACAACGAAATAATTTCAGTTATGATTTTGCCAATTTTACCTATTATATTGCAGTTTTGCCTACAATCACGCATTAATAGATATTCTCATAATAAAATGAATTACAACTCTATCCTATAAAAATTTAAAGCATCACCACAAATAGGTATCTAATGTTATAAATTATTACAATCCATAGTTATATTTGGTTCTCCTTGAAGAAAAAAAAAAAGTTTCATTTATGATTGGACTTAACTCAAAGGTATGTTGAAAAAATAAAAAATGTGTTGCATGTAGCTCAAGGTATAGTTCAAGATAGTGAGAGCTTAATCTTCATTGTGTTGTATTTATACTGTATATATTAGAAATTAGACTATTAATTTACCTAGCAGATTGGTATATTTTGTATTATTTCATTAGAAGCTCACTTTGATTCTTAGATAACTAATAAAAATGTTTTTCTTTTACTTATATTAATAAATTATTTTGATCAGTAAAAAGGTAACATTCATTTACTGATAGAAATCTAGAAAATGTTAGTCAAGGTGTGCTTTGCAGGCTATTAGAAAATAATGTAGGAAAGCTATTGATATTTATATCTCTAAAAAGTTAAAATCTGAAACTATGGGACAACTATAATCTCTTATTTCTGAATTAGTTTTTTTGTTCATCATAAATTTAACTGTAATAGTAAATGGAATGTATACACGTTAAATAGATTCGTATCAATTCAACAAATATATCCGGAATAAAAATTCTTTTCGTGTCCATTTAAATAAAATGTTTTATATCGCCACTTTTAACTATGTACAGAATCCACTAAGTAACAGTCATCTCTTGATATCACTGGTGGAAAATCGCCTACGCACGTATATATTAAAATCGTGTTATATTGCAGCATTTAATTTATCAATCGTTTGCTATCGGATAGCCTCTTGTGGAATGTCCATTTCTATCATAAATAAGACGCTTTACTTGCTATCTTTACAGAGCATTCCAATTGTTTAGCGTAAAGTTTATTATCGTTTATGTCTTCCATTTAATTCAGGTTGTATTTTACGAGTGGAATAATGTTATTCCACATAAACTGATAAAGCTTTATGAAAACTCGGTATATCATTACGAAACATATCGTATACCCTTTTTATTAGACGACGACGTATCGCACTTAAATATCTACTTTATTACAAATTTTATTTTGTATTGTTTGCGATTTATCCTCATTGAAAAAAGTTTAATTATACAGGTGTATACAAAACGAAATTTAATAATCAGCGTTAAGTTAATGAAGCTAAATTTCATATTTGACTGTTCTACGATAGATAGGTTAAATTATTACATACAACCAAAAAGATAAACTCCAGTCGCACCATAGGAATTCAATAATTAGTTGTTTTGATATAATCTACAATTGACTCAAGTTGTGAAACTGTTAACGGTGTTTAAAGGTGTTAACTTCCTATTAATTTAAAAACTTCGTTTACATTGGTATACGTTGTAAAGTGAAATAAATTTCAATTAATTGTTTTACTTTTGCTGTATTGTCATATGTAATTGGAATAAGAGTAAATAGATGTTACTATGCATCTAGGTAAAATTTATAATCCAGAGATCTTATTTAGCTTTTGGCACGGTGCATAATAATTATGCACCGTGGCTTTTGGCTTTTTAAACGTATTTTCATATTATACATTTGTATTTTCACCTTTTTCATATTTCACAAAATCGTTCTAACATCTTAAGCAACTCTTAAAGGTATTACCACTTACTGAGGACGATAATTGTAATTGTTATCAAAACGTATAGATTTATACAAAATATAAATAAAAAAATACCTCATTTAAAATCTCAAAAGCTAAGTATTTTAATTATGATTAATGATACTGAAAGTTCACATTTTCAAATTAATTCGATAATTCAATTAACGTTGTTTCATCATACCGAATCGAGTTGCTCACCTATGAGGTGAAATTTCGAACACCACAACAGGTAAAATGTCTGTCCAGGGATTCAACTATGCAGTAATTTTATTACTTACATGGTGAACTTATATAACAGCAATACATAGATACTGCTAAAATAAACGCTGTAGATCAAAGAACCGGCTTTTATCTTTATTGAACACTGTTTGAAATCATCCCTGGAGATATCTGTAACAAACTGGCGAAAAGTTTTCTCTGCTTATTGGTTAATATACAGGGTGCTCCGAATTCCAGTCTTCAAACATTAACAACGTATTCTGCATCCAAAATAAGTCCTAATTTTGTATATGAACATATGTCGAGAAATGCTTCGTTTTCGAAATACAGGGTGTTTCAGTTTTAAGAAAAAAAATAATTTTTCATCATATCTTTCATATCACTCTAGATATCTCTATAAAATTTAATACACATCTTTCGAGCATCAAAGAACATTTTATGGTGAAAAAAATTTTTTTAAATGTCTACCAGTGGCGTCCGTACGGTATTTGAACTGAATATTATTGAAGGAAAAAATGGTACGTCACTTTATTTCTGAAATCTCTATTTAATTTAGAGCAAATTTGATCCCTTGACTTTTTTCGTACAACGTATCGTTTTCGCGTAAAAAAATAAAGACTATTTTCATGCATGGCCAAATTGCTAAAATTTCAATTAACGTTAATTTCAGTGGCAAAAGTTGTAAAACGGTAATTAGGGTTAATTCAATTGCTACAACGGTATATCATTTTAAAAAATTACTCTTTATTAACTAAGTTCGTAAATAATTTTACAAAAGCTAGAATTCCCAACTTTCATTAACGTAGATCGTGAAAAATTTTACAGAGCACTATTAAATTAAATTGTTCATTAACGAATCAAGAATTTGAACGTTGTCCCTAAAGTTTGCAATAATGCTCAAAATGAGCTCCTCCAACTTTTTTAAAATTGTGTTTTGAATCTAATATGTAGCTTCCCGATATTCATTTCTTGCATTCCGGTTGAGTTTATAATTTCAGAACAACGTGTGTACTGTATTGACCATCATTTCTTTACTATCGAATCATAGTATGCATTTTTATGACAATTGAACAGTTGCTACATGTCTTTAAAGTATGACAGATGAGTTTTTAGAAGTAAATTATTGTAAATAAACTTCAGATACTTACAGTTTATACGAAAAAGATAATGGTAAGTCTAAATAGAAATTTGAAAATTGTGTTATTCAGTAACTTTGAGTATGCTGATATTCATTTCGTTTATGGTGTATGTAATGGAAATGCAAATGCAGCAGTACGGGAATACCAACGAAGACTTCCAAATAGAAGATTACCTTGCAAACAAGTTTTCATTAAAACACATTTAATCTTCAGGAATTTCGGACTCAACAATAATGAAGGTAGGAGAAATGAACCACATCGAAACGTAATTTTAAATAAGTTTTACAACAATAGAACATTAAGCCTACGAAGGGCAGCTCACCATTAACAACGCAACGCCGTTTTTGTTTCTAAAAATAAGGTTCATCGCGTTTTAAGTAAAGATCACAGGAAGCCATTTCAGTTGCAGCCAGGTTAAAACTTTCAACTTGGTGATGCCGATAAACGCGTTAGTTTTCGCAATTGGTTTTTACGCAAACTAGAGGAAGATGGGAACTTTTCAAAAAAAATTTTATGGACTATCGAAGCTACATTTACACGAAGCGGCTCAGTAAATTACCACAATTTACGAATCTGGAGCCATGAGAATCAACGTGTTATACGCACCAGAGCATTTCAACCAGAAATTTTCTGTTAATGTTTGATGTGGTGTAATAAATGAAATTTTTTGTGGGCCCCATATTTTACCATCACGCCCAGATAGGCAATTATTTAATAATTTCCTGTGAAATGAGTTATTTGAATATATAGAAGATGTTCCCCTAAATCTTAGAAACGATCTAAGTTAACGAAAGTTGTGAATTCTAGTTCTTGTAAAATTATTAACGAACCTAGTTGATAAAGAGTAGTTTTGTAAAATGATGCACCATATCAGAAATTGCATTAACTCTAGTTACCGTTTTACAAGTTTTGCCACTGAAATTAACATTAATTGAAGGAAAAAAGTCAAGGGATCAAATTTTCTCCAAATTAAATAGAGATTTCAAAAATATTTTTTATTTTCAGAAAAGGCAGTGGTGTACAATTTTTTCCTTCAATAATATTCAGTTCAAATACCGTACAGACGCCACTGGTAGACATTTTAATAAATGTTTACACCATATGGAAGATATGATAAAAAATGATTTTTTTCCTAAAACACCCTGTATTTCGAAAACGAAACATTTCTCGACATATGTTTATATAAAAAATTAGGCATTATTTTGGACGCAGAATACGCTGTTAAAACTTGGACAACGCAATTCGGGACACCCAGTATATTATTTTAAATTAGGTATGTTTTTCATAAACTGATAAATCAAATGTAGTGTTCCTTATTTATAAAAACGCTAACGTTCACGATTATTAGTTGATCGGCCTATTTCTACGGTTTTCGCTTTTGTAGCACGACTCTTCGGAAGCGGACTCTGCTTCCGTCATCAGGCTTAGTCCTGAGAAGGACTGATTTAGCACATGAGTCATTTGTTCTGATGTTTTCTCAAGTACTTCACTATTCTCTTGTTAGAACTTGGTACCTTCCACTTACTAGTCTGACACCTTAACGGCTGAGTAATCCAATATACAGGGTACATTATGAATGGTGCGTAATATTTACGGCACATAATTCTACGTTGAAATACAACTAAAGAACTCTAGTATCAATTTTCTCATAACCCTTTGCTTATGGAGTTATTGACAGTCAAACTTGGAAATTTATTTGGATTATAATGGAGAAATACATTTAAATAATATCAATAACACATGATTTAAGAAGTATGATAAATATTCTCGAACTAATCTTATTTTGATTATTGCATTATTTGTAATTTACTTTTTAAAAATGCTTAGACTTTGCCGCTCATAAATTTTGAACATCTCAACTAAGCCAGGGTGGTTTTTCTAAATTGTTTCATAGAAAGTAACAAGGATTGTTATTAATCTCATTTCCGAAAGTTTGAAAAGTCTACGTATCATATTTGCGCTTGAAACATTTTGCACCATTATTGTTTCCTATATTTTTTCTTTTAGGGTACTTTGAAAAAGAAGCTTGTTTCTGCAATTGAAATTGACTCACGAGAACCACTCGGTTAAACGGGAAAAAAGTTGGGCATTTTGGACTTTAGTAAAATGACATTTTTAAACTGACGAAATTCCCAACCGTTCTGAAGTTACGCTACAAAAACCGAAACTGCGATTTCCTCATCAAATTAATTAAATGACACAGAATTTTTCAATTTTGAATACAAATTATATAACCAATTAATTACAATCAATCAACAACACATAAATGGACAGATAACATTTGATGACAAGAAAATTTAAACATAACGCATAACAATAATTAAACAAAAAGTTATAATAAATGCTAGAAAAGCCCTCCGTCCTTCTCCAAACATAAATAGCATCTTCCCACTAGAGAATCCAAAGCATTTTTTAACGTTCTAGGTGTTACAGTTTTGAATGCGTCAAGTACCAACATTCGGAGTTTTTCTTCTGTTCCAAAGATATGTTTGTAAACATAATTTTTTGTGTGCCTCCAAAGAAAAAAATCCAGCGGGGTTATATCGGTAGAAAGGGCTGGCCAGGTGTTTCAGAATGGGTGCTTAAAACTCTTTCGGCAAACCTATTCGAAAGGTAATCCTTAACCATGCGTGAATTGTGTGCAGGTGCACCATCCTGCTGAAATCAGCAATCGCGTACTTCGGCTAAGGGTAAATTATCAAGAGGGTTTTTCCAAAGTAGTTTCCAGTAAATTTAAGTAACGTTGCCATGTTAAATTTTGATTATAAAAAAATGCCCTATTATCCTTCTTCCTAAAATCCCACACCATATTAAAGGCAAAACGATGTTTTGCATAATTTTGGATTTTCTTGCGAGCAATGATGAACGTTTTTTATATTAAATATCCCACTATTGGAAACCGTACTTTCATCAGACCATAATATGTCGAAAGGAAAATTATTGTTCTGATGGAATTTTCTTGTATACCACTCACACAATAATCTCCATCTTTCTGCGTCACCCGGTCTAAGTCCTTGACAAATTCTGTATTTGTACGGGTAAAACTTTGTCTTCTTTACAATAAAGGGTGCTGTTGATTTGGAGATGCCCACCTTATTCTGAATTTGACGAATTGATATTTCGGGATTTCTAGTAACGGATAATAGTATATTGTTTACATATTCCTCATTACTCGTTTTTTTTTCAAGATAGCTAGGGTTTTTTAACAGCGCCGTATTCTTTAAGGTTAGTTACTAACTTGCTGAATGTTCTTTTATTTGGCTGTTTGCCTTCAATTTAATAAATCATAGCATTTCTTTTCCTAAGCCTACGGACAGAGGTTAATAGACATATAGATGCTACCTTAAAAAATTAAAAGAAATGAACAATGCAGCCTCTTTTTTATACGTTCCTACGAAAACAGGCCACATTGTAAAAACAAAAACAAAAATCTATGTCAGAATGACGTTTAAAACTTCACGTGAGATAGAGATTAATAGACATAACTACATTATGTACATGATTCAATGCAGAATAAAAAGCTATTCTAATATTATGTATAAACAAATCAGGACCGTATTTATAAAAACAAAGTTGTCATTATACTAAACTCCAAAATGCCCAACTTTTCTCCTATTTAACCGAATGTTACCACCCATAGTGGCCCTCCTTATCTTGGACACAGCGTATATGTACACTGTGTCCCAAATTGGTGCCGTATGTATGGATATCTCTGTTATCATAACAGCTACAAAATCGGTCAAATGGACAATGTTTCTCAGGATTCTATTACCATTCCAGAAGTGCTATTACATTTTATCAATTTTTTTTTGGTCTTTGAAGAAATCGCGAGAAACCAAAATGGTGCATTTTTGACAGGTATTTTGGTTTAAACATTCTAGGGGTACTTTTTTAAGAACTTTCTTTTCAATGAATACTGAAATAAGAAAAAATTGTTATTTACCTGTAAATCGCAAAAAAATTGTTAATCTAGAATTTGTTACTATAACGTTCAAGTTTTGACGTTCACTAATTAATACTCCTAATAGGCAACTGAATGCTTAATGATTATGTTAGAAATATTAACAAATTTAGTTCTTGCATTATTATCGATAAAATTTAAACATTTGACAACGATTTTATAGAGTTTATTGCCTATTAATGGTTTCTATTCATAATAAGGTTTAAATTTTCTTCTAAAATGCAGATTCTAGAAAGTTAAATGCAAAGTTGTTCTAAGCCAAAGAATTTTGATTAAACCAACTAAAATTTGAATTAGCCATTATTGATTAGTCGCCTAAAGTTTTTCAAAAATTTACAGTTTAGATTATATTTGGAAACCATCGAGCATAAACCAAATTTGAAAGAAAATACCATGTTGTGTACATTTTAAAACGGAATAATTGTTTGTAAGAGTTCAAGAATCAATTGCTTTTAAATTGAAATTAAAAGTAAGCATATTAATTGCTTTAAAAGTAATATTTCTAAATTTCATGTTTAAATTCTTAAAATGTACCTAAATTTAAATAGCCAAAATTTGAAATCGTCTTGTGAGGTGAGTTGTGGTTTTATATCATATATGTATTACGCCTATTGAAATCGAAATTGGTGAATCGAGTTTCATCAGTCCATAATATTTTATAAAAATTGGATTTAATGCATATTTAAAAATGTTTAATTCCATTATTCTAGCCGATATTTCGAAATAATTTTATTTCTTCATCGGGACTAAATAATATTAATGAATGGAATATATTTGCTACGATGAAACATGGAAGGAAAGCGGACTATCTGTGTTAAATATGAGTAAAATGTAAGAATGTGAATTAATGTAAAACTGGACAAAATGGAAGACCACGACGAAATACCAATGCAAAGCATAAACCGTAGGGTACGTTTAATAATCTACTTACTGAATTGCTCGAAATGCTACTGTGGTACTTTAAAACTTTCTTGAATATAGAAAAAGAAGATTTTGACAATACCTTAGAGAAAGTTTGTCCGCGAATTAGGAGAGAAGACACTCTGATGAGACAATCTATTACACCAAAGGAACGCCTTATTATATTTTTACGATGTCTGGCTTTACTTTGGCTTTGTGCTAAATGTTAACTAGGAAATTCATTTTCAGGTGATAACTATAGGTCGCTAATTATTTTTTGTTGATATTTCCAGATTTATGATGTCTTAAACGATGAACGTTTGATTCTTGAATTATTATTACAAAACTTTACAGAACTCGCCATGACGGTATTTATTACAAAAACAGTGTGGATGGAGAGGGAAGGAGGTAGGGGAGAGAGGGTGGGAGATGTAGAGATGGAGGGAGGGAGAGAGGAGAGATGGAGAGAGGGAGCGAGGGAGAGAGGACATCAATGCATGGTAGATAACTTTGTTTCTTCTTCGGCAATTGCAATATAAATCTTCAATAGACTTGATTCTAGGTTCTCATTAGATTGTAGATAAGAAGTAAATTCTAAAAGCTGAGATAAATTAGTTTAGAAAATTGCTATTTCTTCACTTGCCCAAGAAGAAAGAAATCAATGAGAGTTAAAAAGATCATTTTTGAAATGGACTCTAGGAGAAGTAGTAGAAGAGGAGGGAGAGAAAGAGTGTAGGTAAAGTATGAGAGGAGAGGGAGAGGGAGAGAGAGGGAGAGAGGAGAGGGAGAGGGAGAGAGGGGAGAGGGAAGGGATGAAAGGAAGAAGGGAGAGGGAGATAGAGAGGAGAGGAGAGTAGAGGGAGAGGTGGTAGAGAGAGTGAGGGAGAGGAGGCGAGGGGGAGAGAGGGAGCAAGGTAGAGAGGTAGAGAAACCCATTTGTAAGTATGAATCATTTAACAGTGCACATCACATGCATGGTAGATAACTTTGTTTTCTTCTTCTTCGTGCAATTTGCAATATAAATCTTCAATAATACTTGATTCTAGGTTCTCATTAGTTATATTAGTAATATATGAATAACATTCTAAAGCTGAGATAAATTAGTTTATTGCCAGAAAATTCTGCTATTTCTTCACTTGCCCAATGCATAGCAAAGAAATCAATGAGAGCTTCCTTAAAATATGTATTCCTCATTTCTTTTACAACTTGGACTCCTCTTTCAGGGGAATGTAGTATGAAGAGGCAGTCTACTAGAAATACGTCAGTAGTACTTCGTGTTCAATATTTGCTTCAAGATACTTAGCAAGTAATCGGTTTTACAGATCGCACGTTCAAATGACATAAAGTTTGGTAAATTCATAGATTGAAATCAATCAAATAAAATAAAATTTCAGAATATTAAATAATTTGCAACACTCACTATGCACAACGCTTATCTGCCAGAGTTCAGAAATTCACTAAAAGTATTAGACAAAACAAACCCCAGATGTTCTATTGTTAAGAATAATATCACACTCAGGTAGATATTAACTCGAATACCAACTACATAGAGAGAAAAAATAAGTTTTTGGGTCAGAGTGAGTGCGATAGTATTATACCACGTATGTCCGTTGTCTGTCGGGATGTTAGAATCACGGAAAATGTCTGCCGTTCTAATACAGGCTTCGAAATTTATTGTTTACAACATATATAAATTTCAGCTTTCTTAAATTCCTTTTTAGTTTTTTGGGAGCATCCATGTGTCTGCTATAAGATTGGAACCACCATAGCTTGCTGTCATTGTTATTTTTCAATAATAATAATAATAATAATGTAAAATTTGGAAATATTCAAGTGGCAGCCTTGTTGCAGTAACTTGTAATCAGTAAAATTCTTACACTTTTCACCTGAGTGACGCTGCAGGAACTGCTGTCGAGCTTGGTGAGCCCCTATCTCATGTACAACAGGTATTAGAGAGTCAATAAGAAACAAGAAGAATATAGGGTTTGTTCAAATACCTTCAATTTTAAAGAAATTAGTTATAATTATTATTAAAATTTTGTCGAACTTAATAAATTGTAAAGACTGTATTTTCGTTGTAATTTTTATTAAAATAAAATCATCCCACGGCACTGTATCGACCGATTCAACCTGTTTATCTTTCTCCTATTGTTCGGTTTCAAGGATTAGAGTTTATAATGAGGTGCTGTGCTATCAACTATTATGGAACAGATAACAATAACAAGTAAAAGTGGTGGCTAACTTTCTTTCTCTTTGTTTTTTTTTAAATATGCGCGTTTTTTATGACTTCACAAGGTAATGTGTGTTATTATGAAGGCCATAATGACCAAATGACAATGTTAAAGTTGTTAGAATGACACCGTCGTAGATTAAAATAATAAGAAACCAATTATTATACTGCAATACATAAAGTCATTCAATACGTTTTGAATATTTTGAAATAATGCAAAATTTTAGTAATTCAGTAATTTATTGTGTACGTTACATACTCATTTCTATATGCTCTACCTTTAGCGTCATAGTGATAATGACCATTGTTCTTGCAGGTTAAGTTCTTTTCCTTATAAACCAGACATCAATTTTTTTTTAGTCCCAATTAAATAATGAATTATTTGGCGATAACAATAACTTTCCCTTTAGGTGGGAAGTTAAAATGTACAAACAGAACTTTTTTTTATTAATGTATTAATGTGAAGCAGTGAAAAATGCACAATTTAATTTCTCTTCATCTCATTCTAACGTATTTAAGTTATATTTTTCCCTACATACAAAGTGAACTGGTAAACAGGACAGTGAGCAACTCGCCAGCATTAAAACCCAGCCCTTATAACCTTACACTGTGACGAGATTAATACATTTAGTACTTACAAAAGGAATGTTAATAAATAAAGAATAATTACATAATCTAAGAGTTGTTGTATCGTTTCTATGGTAAATAATAAATTATAAGTGATAAAAAAGACAAAATTTATGTGATAATCATCTACGTAACTGAAATCTATAAAACATAGAAATAGTATAATTAATAGGAAGTTGTTAGTTGTAAACTAACATAAAATATTTGTAGATAGATTATACTACAGGAACATATAATGGGTGAAAACGAAAAGGTGAGAATTTATAACACACGAACGACTTTATCCATTTTTGATCATAATTCTGTACATACAATATGCGTGTAATGAGTAAAAAGTCCTTGTATCGTGGAAGAACAGTTACAGGGCAGAATTTATTTCAACTTACCATCAGATAGGGATGAACATAGCTGAGAAGTAGCGGTCGGTCGGTCAGCGTACTTGTATCTGGTACTTTCATATCCTGCTGTCATTGCTTACCACGGCCGTGCCGGTACTTTGTGAAGTACGGCACGCGCTACCACCGTAATATGCACTGCAGGTATTTCAGAAGCTGTTTTATTTGTAATTTTTAGTGTATATAAAGTTTTGTCAAAATTTTAAGATAATGAAAATTAAATCAGCCAAATCGTGCGTGACGAAGCTTAAGAAACAAAGATCAAATCGCATTTAACTCAATAAACTTATAGCAGTGGACACACAAAATGACGTTGTATTGGTTGTTTAGAAACACGCTCCTACTTAATATTCGTTTAAGAAATAAGATGCATTTTAAGTATACAGATTACACACAATAAATGCCTAACTCATAACGTTACTTGTAAAATAAGTGATTTTATGTATGATGATAATTTTTTTTGTTTCTCTGTGTAGAAGGCTATCATCCTTAAAACTCATTCATTAAATTCGATTTAATTACTAGTATATATTTAATTTGAAATGCATTACTCAAGGATTTGGAGGTAATTTTAATGATTTAATTATAACCTTGTAAGTAAACAATAGGTGTTTTGCGAACGCGCCTTTTAGCAACATGTATGACACAACAACAAAAACAGACACCTGGGTTTAGATTATGCATCTTGGCTGACCTCACACAATAGAAATTCTTGGTCACACCTACTAACTTAATCTAGTGCGATATGGTGATTTTAACATTAAGTCAAATATATTAACTCAAAAAGAAATGAATAGTACCTAATTTAAGTAATAAGTTAGAATAATAAAGACTTTTAGGTCATTTCATGCTTAATTATTATGCATAGCATGGCATGTCGGTATCATTTACACCTACGTTAAGACAATGCTCAACTTAACCAAATAGAATTTTAAATGAAGTTGTAAAGAAATAACTAAGTTTAGACATTGAATAGCAGCCATTCATGGTGGACCATTGAAAGAATAATAAAGTCATCGATGGATCTAAAGTGTGGAATTTATAGCCATCTAAATGGCCGAGTCATGTTGTAGTATCGACATTCAGTAAAGTACAAAATTTTTTAAGCGCCCTGATATTAAACTTACAAACGCCTACACCAACAGGTTCTTTGAATGTTCACAAAATAAGTACATCCACAAACCCATTATAATAACAAAGATAATAAAATTCAGATTTCAGCATTATTTGACATATTTTCAAAATAAACTAAAACTAAACTAGTTCTGCATTGTATTTTGTTGAATTCACTTCATAAGTGAATGACAGTAAATTACGATTTTTTTATTAAAGCTGTCCCAGATTATATGCAATATTTTTGTAATTCTAAGTTACTGTACCTACTTCACTGAATCAATAATACCGTTCAAGTTGTCGAAAAAAGTAAAATAGATTTGGTGATATTTCTTATATGAACTGTATGTTTATTTTTATTTCATTTTTTGTGGTATTTGGACAGACGGAGATTAAACTTACATTAATTATTCATTCACCATAAAAGAATACATTTATAACACCTTAACAATTTTTTAATTGTTAACGTAATCATATTGTTAAAATTATTCCATGCAGCACAAGAGACTTTACTTTTGGTACCATGGTAATGAGAGAGCGAAATTTAAAGTCATATAAGCATAAATAGAGCAAACATTTAAAATATCAAAGTTAAACTGCACGAGCTCAATTTATGGAAACAATAATTATATTTTAAAAACTTTTCACATTAACACTCGCATTTTGAAGTAATTAATTAAATATCAAAAGTTTTCACATAGTCACTTTTATTAAATACCACCTTTTTTTCACAAAACTCCAAAAACTGGATTTTTATCAAAACAAAAGCAATTCATCCAAGCTTATCGGTCCCTAATCAATTACATTAATTAAAAGTGGTGGGGGCCTGAGTGGCAGTCTGCGGGCGGGGTCGGCTTCTTTTCAACCCCTGAGTGGGGTTTAGTCCCTAATCAGGCCCTTTTGGCAATATTAAGAGCCTTTTAGGCTATCTAACCCCTTGGTTATCTGTGTTGCATGCTCCTAAAGTGTGGTCTAGCAGCCATTTTGTCAGTGGGGGTTTAAGGCCCTTATGGCTTTATTAAGACTTGGCCACACCCACTCCTTTTACCTGATTGGTTGTACGTGTATTAAGGCGGGGCTAAGACTAGGCCAAATCCATCCTTACACCTGATTGGCTCGCGTAAGGCTCAACTTGCTCTCGGGACTTTGCCCCTTGTCGAGGTCCCATTGGCGACAAATTTGAATTTGTGTTTAAGTCTCTGCAGGTTATGGCTGGAAATATGAACTTTTATTCTAATAAGGCTCCTAATGCTAACTGGTAAGACAGATGTAGGGCTTAGCAACTTACTCTCCGGACTTCGCCCCCTTGACCAAAAATTTGTTTGTGACGCCATCTCGCGGTATATTTTTAAAAGTACATACAGGGACCTGTAATGGATATGGCGAGAAGTATGGAATATAACTCTTCCTGAGTCATTATTGCTTTTAATTATAAGTCATAATTACTCTGAAATAAAACAATCAAAGTAGTAAAAGCTTTTTTTTATTTATCAGACTAGAATAGGTATAGAAAAACAAACATTATACAATAACTTGATTATCTCATCATTTATAATTAAACATGTTGTAAAAAACTTATTTACAAAATCGATCATTGATAAATTATTTAATCTAAAATACAAAAACATTAGCGCATAAAGTTCACACACATCCGAATGGCAATTCTGCAATATCGTTTTGTTATAATGGAACCATCTAGAATTCTTCTCTAGGAAACGTAAATAATAGCCTTGCGGGGGTCGTCCAAAGGAGTCAAAGTACTCGCCTTCACAATTCTCGTCAATGTAAATAGCAGTCCAATACAGACCTGGTTTGTTTGCTGGATCCGTGTTTACAATAATTGCACACGGTCTACGCTCCTACCTCGGTAGTTGATTAGAAACACATACAAGTCGAAACACATTCTTGGGGCTGTGTATCGATTACAAACATTTCAACACCTGTACCGCATACATCTTTGGAGTTGATCTGCGTCCAGTCTTGCAATAGTAAGGAGTTTTCCAGTGCACACATAGGCTCAGCGATGTTATGGTTTGAACACATGTAAGCTTTTGATTCTTTTTTCAATTTTTTAAGCGATGGACAACCAGTCTCGTCCAGGTTTATCACTGGTGAGCGTGTGAGCGTGTGAGCTATATGTGAAGTTACTGTAGCGTGTAGTGTGAGCTGTATGTGAGCGTGATGTAGTGTTAGTTATTTAGTATTATATGTAGTGTGTGAGTGTATGTATTGTGATGTTTATATGTGGTTAGTGATTTGTGTGCGTTGCGTGAGTCTGTGTCTGTGTGTGTGTGTTTAGGTGGTTGCGTCTGTGTGCTGCTGTGCGTGTGTGTGTCTGCGTCTGCGATGGCGTGTGGCGTGTTCGTCTGTGTCGTGTCTGTGTTTTTTCTGTCTGTCTGCGTTGTTGTTGTCTGTGTGTTGTCAATTGTTGTTGTGTGCTGTCTTGTGTCTTGGTGTGTGTGTGTGTCGTACTTGTGTGTGTGTGTGTGGTGTGTTGTGTGTGTGTTGTTGATGTGTGTGTGTGTGTGTGTCGACGTGTAGGCGTTCGTGTGAGTTTATGTGTGTGTGAACATGTGAAATCTGATTTGTTGGATTAGGGTTATGTTGCAAGGTGTTGTTTCATGTGTTGTGTGTGTGTTAATGTATACACACACACATTATATATATATATATGATATACTATATATATATATATTATATGATATATATACAGGGTTTTCCACGGTAGGCGTTCGTTAGAAGTTTTATGGTTATGAAACAATTTTAGAAATCTGAATTTTTGGACTTTAAGGGTTATTTAAGATTCTCTTTCTAAAATATTTTCAAGGTACATTTACTTCGGTTAAACAGAAGTCGCCATAACTTCCTTATTTTAAATGAACACCCTGTAATTATTTTATTTTTGAGATTCTTGACAAAATTGTAAAGAGATGATCTTATAAAGTTTCACATACCCATTTATCAATTTCTTTTAATTAATATTTCACTTTAATGTGATTATTTGACAGATAACTGAAATGTTTTCAAAAATAAAATGAACTTAATTCAAACTACACAAATTTATTTTATTAAAACAAGAAGATAACAAAATTGAGAGCAGAATAACAAATGAAGAACATGAAACAATTATTTGAACATAACTAGAAGAAAAGTGATAAAAAGATAAAATGAATCATTACAAATGTTCCACATGACCGCCAATTTGATTAAGCATTTTATAACTATCATATACTCCTTATGAAATAGATCGCCGAATTTCGTGTGGACACATACTATTGAATGCATTGTGAACACGATTTAGCAATTCCTCTAGTTTGAATTGGCCTAGAGTACACTAATTTGTTATACGACCCCAGAGGTAAAAGTCCAGGGCGTCAAATGTGATCTAGGTGGCAGTTCAAGTCCTTGTGAGCCAATCCACCGATCTTCAAACATCAATGTCAACTGTTGGTGACAGCTATAGTGGAATGTGGAGCACCATCCAGCTGATACCAACTGTTTTTGTCACATGCAGGTAGAGTATTAGAAAATCCATAACAAATCCACGGAGAATTTCAAGATATCTCGCCCCATTCAAATTTTCATCGTACACTTGATATGCCATTCTATTATTGTACATGCAAGCCTCAAATATCAAATTCATTTTCAATGTAAAACCGTAAAATCATACAGGTTCTAAGTTATAGCTTATCAATTTTAAGAACCAGTTTGCCTTTTGGACGTCTCTGGCTTGTTGTACGTGAACCGGTCAGTCATCATTATTATCCATAATTTACCTGCTGTTGTTATTAGTGGGTTATCAACGGGGCTTCCACCAGAAGTAGCCTGTACTACCAAGTCAAGGTAAGATTGTTTTTTTTCTTAGTTCTGTAGATAACAGATTTGACAATTTTAAAGTAATAATTCAATACAGTCCACTATTAAAACAATATTTTTATCTATCTCTTGCACAAACAATTATCCATAACTAAACAAAAACGTTAAAACTAAATTGGAACTGGTGATTACGTTCTCTTGTTACATGAGGATTATCTTGTGCCCTGTAGTGATTATTTCGGCGATTGAATATTCCTTCTCTACTGAATTTTGATTCATCGGTCCAAATAATGTTGTGAAGAAATCTCGGATATTCGGTCATTTGTACAAGAATAAATTCAAAAAAGTTAACTCGTCGTGCCTGATCACCAAGATGTAATCCTTGCACAGTTATTACCGAAAAAGGATGAATTTTATACTTCTTTAATATTCTGTGGATTGATGTTTGTGAAATATCCAAAACCAGTGCAGCTGCTTTAATTGAAGTTCGTGGATAAGCGTGAAAATAAGCTAACACGTTCACCTCGTTAACTTCATTATCTATTACTGGGTGTAAATGCGTTCGAGTTGCCCTTATACTTTTTTTATACTTATACTGCAATAAATCGAGCTTCAATTCTTGCAAATTTTCCAGGTGTCATTAATGGTAGGTGTGGATACTGTTCTTTAAACAACCTGCCTGTTCGCCTAACAATTCGTCCACATTCACCATGCGGGTAAAACAAATTTAATAAATCATTGTTAGAATATTCTTGAATACATTCCATTATAAGCAGTACTTAAAAAAAATACTTAAAAATTACAAAATCACTTAAATTGTACTGATTTGACATTAAATCAACAAACAATGTTTTAATGCGTGTCAAAATCAAGGCTTACTAGATTGCAGTTTTGGAATTTTATCGGCTTTTATAAAAAATACGGAGTTATACGAGTTATAAAATGCTTAAATCAAATTGGCGGTCATGTGGAACATTTGTAATGATTCATTTTATCTTTTTCATCACTTTTCTTCTAGTTATGTTCAAATAATTGTTTCATGTTTTTCATTTGTTATTATGCTCTCAATTTTGTTGTCTTCTTGTTTTATTTCATTGTTTTAATAAAATAGAATTTGTGTAGTTTGAATTAAGTACATTTTATTTTTGAAAAACATTTCAGTTTCTGTCAAAATCACATTAAAGTAGAAAATATTAATTAACAAGAAAATTGTCGATAATAGGTATAGGTAATGTTATAGCCAAACGATGCATAACTAAATGCTGCATCTATTCATCAAATAATATACAGGGTGTCACATTTGAGTTAACAAAGTTTTCAACTTTGAAAATTGTTTAATAGTTCATCAAATTTTGAACACCATGTATGCAATAAATCAATTGTCAATAGTATTTCAAAAGTATAGTTCTTATGCTTCTGTCTACTCCAGAAGCACTTTCCATCAGTCAAAAATAAGTAAGACAAGCAGTGTTGAAAATAGGGTTACATCTTTCAAAATTTTTGAAAAATCAAGATATCTAAGAAACAGTTAAAAAAGGTATAGGAAACCCTTATAAGACATCCTAAAATTTTGTCAAGAATCCAAAAATAAAATAATATACAGGGTGTTCCATTTAAAATAAGGAAGTTAGTGGTGACTTCCGGTATAACCGGAAGTAACATGACCTTGAAAATATTTTAGAATGAATGAGAATCTTAAATTACTCTTAAGTCCAAAAATTCAGATTTCTAAATTGTTTCTAACCACATAAACTTCTAACGAACGCCTACCGTGGAAACCCTGTATACATATATATATATATATATATATATATATATATATATATATATATATATATATATATATATATATATAGGGCGCATGCGAGGATTTGTCCCATTCTGGCCCCTTACTACTTACCGGCGACAGAAAATGACGATATCTGTTGTACAATAGTCTATAAACCTAAAGGTTGCATCGCTGGATGTTAACCTCTCATGTCAAATAGTAGATAGAATCCTATCACTTGTCACCTCTTTAGCTTATAGAATACACCTGTAATTCTGATTGCTAAATAGTAAAAATAAAATTTTAAATAATTTTTATTTTAAATAACTCTCTAATTATCTTATCAGAACTTAGTTTATTAATTAACCAGTTTTTAAACATTGCCTGAACTTTATACCCTAACGTCGTGAATTTTATTTCGTTTAGCTTTATTTCATTGCTTGTTTTACGAAAATCTTTTCTAGCACTTACCGCTAACACTCCTTTTTAATGCTATTGGTCCGTTTACTTATTATATTCATGTCTTTCATTTTATCTTTCGCATGACACCCCAGCTACCTAAACTTTGCATACTATTGACTATCTTTCAGTTGGTGTGGTTAAGATTTTGCGAAAGCTCACTACAACCTAAATTCTGAATTATCCGTTGATTACAAAGAGAGCCCTTGAGCCAAACACTTATGGAATAATGCACCTAATGAATACAAAACAATATCTTTCCTAATAGAATAATTACCAAAAATTATTACACTTTAAAGATGTTTTGATCTACTGTGGCAATTTAGATTTTTTTCGTTACTTGGAATTACCTCTAATGTTTAGATGAAAACCCTTAAATACCCGTACGCTCAAAGTAAGCAAGCATGCTATAGAGTTAAAATAATCAAACTGTTATTTGTTTGATAAACAAAATGCTTTGAGATACAAGTTGGAATTAGTTAAATCATTCTGTATATATAAATGCATTACCCGTATTAAATGGTAAAGTAAATAATAGTATTCTTTTCATTAAAATATTCCTCTATATAACATTTACTTATAATAATAAAAAAATGATCTGTAAGAAATAATTTAGTTCAAGCAATAAACATTTTACACACAAACGCGCGCGCACACGCGCACTCGCACACGCACGCACATGCTCGCATGCACAACCGGGCACGCGCACACACGCACACCCGTAGGTACACACGCACATTCGCACATACGGACTTAGGCGCGCACGCAACAGATTATTTACTGAAATGAACACCTTTTTTCACGATCATCGCTACCGATCAAAAATCTAAACCTTAATTATTTTCGACAAAATTGAAAATCTTAAAACTTATTTTTAAGGCCGGTACTTTAGTGTTTAGTAATTGATCGAATAAATTTATTATACCGAATTACAAATAAATTTCTTATAGTATATTATAAACAAGATCATTAGAATAATTGAATTTTATATAATTTGTACTTATAAAGCATTAAATATAATCATTTTCCATGTAACAATAATGTAATTCCATAGACAAATTTTATTAACAAATTCATCACACGTGATATTTTTTTGCATTTGTCACTTGACTTTTTAACCCTGCAAATGTAATCCAAACTTAGTGAAAATGTGATAATTTATCTAATAGATCCGCGTATGGCGATACAGTTTTAATGATGATTATTTATCTCACACACTTGCAAATTTTTACGATTGTTACGATCGTCATCATTACAAATAAGTTTTTCATTGTTTACTTGAAAGCAAAATTCACCACTTCTTTAAGTACAAGACTATTATCATCACCAGTTTACGTTATAGTCTAGTAAGAAAGCCTTACTGTGCGCCGTTGTTAAATACTATGTAAATTTAATGCCAATACGATACTAAAAATAAACATATATTTTTTAAACTAGCTGTATAGTGAAACAAAACATACTCTTTTGTACATTCTTTAGTAAACTCCAAAGAAATGCATTTTAATAGGTTTTAAAATTCCAATGGAAACAAATATGTTTTTAATATATTTAATTCTACTTATAAAGCTAATTTATTACTCATTTGACCTTTTACACATAAATTTTTATTGGTATTTACACTTCAGACTTTAATGCATTTACTAAAACGTCGATAGAAGTGAAATACCTTTTTGTAAATTTTTTAAAGTGACAAGTGTTTTTAAAAAACGTAAATAAGGGTTATTTATGTAAATTTTTTATGTTGTGAAATCGGTGCCTAATCAGCTTTATTTATTTAATCTATTAAACCTGAACACTTTAACAATGCTCTCTAATTAGTTTCCATTTATTATTTGTCTGATTACAGGAATGTATAAATGAGCTGTTTGCTGAGAATTTGCAATAGAGATAGTTTCACTGTTATCGATTGTTAGTAATAAACCAACCATATAATCATGCCTTAGCAGGTTTGAAATACACTTCATCTAGTAAGTCGAACATGTTTAACAAGATATTCTTTTCTCCAACTACCTAAATAAGACGCTATATTGTGAAAGTATTACCTACCAAAAGTGGCTGATTTCGGGGTTCTTCGGGATCATCTGTACAAAAAAGTAATTTGACCTTCACTAAATATCAACTTTGTGAATGGCGTTCATGGGATATCATCACTTCAACAAATATAACTTTAAAATTTTGGCATGTTCACCCCAAACGACGTTTTCAGTCATAAATAAGCATTGATATTTAATATAATCTTGCTTTTTACTTTCGTTTTAAGCAATTGTAAGTTTATTAATATGTTTTGAGTGGATACCTTCTATGAACAGATATCGACATTTTCTGTCGCCGGTAAGTAGTAAGGGGCGAGTATGGGACTAACCTCCGCGCATGCGCCCTGTGTAGTTCCAGCCCCTGTGTAGTATGCAACCGTAGGCACGTCTCTTAATTGCCGGATTCTTTTCAGGCGCCATTTTCAACCCTTGATGCCATATTTACGGTCCTCACCCTACAATTAAGGTCGTTTTGACAGTATTAAGAGCGTTTTTGGCAGCCCAGCCCTGGATTCTCTCTCCGTAATTATGGCCTTTTATTAAGAGTCTTTTTGGCAGTCTAGCATCTTAATTCATCTGGCACTAGGTCATCCCCCTACTTTATGATTGGTCCATAGAACACGCCCCAGACTCCGTGCTCTGACCAATCAATCTCAATCAAATGATTCTCGATCAAATCAATCTCAATCAAATCAACCAAACCAAATGCACAGTCAGATTTTTAGTCACAACCCATTTTAAACCGCAAAGTAATATGGAAATAAGTCCAAGAAGCTGGGCTAATAATTCTTCATAACCTTGACGTAACGATTATCCCACTGTATATAACTAACTCCCTTAAGCTAACCGCTTGATTTGTACATAAGGCTAACCGACACTCAGAGTTGGTACTCTCCCTAAACGTGAGGGCACCGGCGTGGGAAAACAGTCGTGCATCCACAAATCAATATCAATCAAACAAATCTCAATCAATTCATAACTTAACAGCCTCCAAAAACCAGCCTTCAATTCAAAAATTCTGGCATGATTTAGCATACAGCTTATAAAAACCAACTTTCAACTAAAAGATACTGGTTTCGTTTAACTTAAAAAAAACAACTTTAATTTCAAAATAGTGTTTGATTTAACTTACAGCTTGCAACAACCAATTTTCAATTCTAAAAACCAGTTTGATACAAGTTACAGCTTGCAAAAACCAATTTTCAATTCAAAAATACCAGTTTAGTTTTTAACTTACAGCTTGCAAAAACCGACTTTCAATTCAAAAATAGCACTTCAACTTAGCCTACAGTTTGCAAAAACCCAACTTTCAATTCAAAATTACCGGTTTGTTTAACTTACAGCTTGCAAAAACCAACTATCAATTCAATAATTCTGATTTGATTTAAGATAAGGTTTCAATTCAAAGATGGCTTGCACACACACACACACACACACTGCGCACACACACAAGCACACCACACACACACACACACACACACACACACACACACACACACACACACACACACACACACACACACACACACGTTTTTTATTGTTAAAACTCAAATCGCGGACTGTGTACAGGGTTTTTTTAACTTTTTTGGTTGAGCTGTTTTGCAAGAAAAAAATATTCTATGGATAAAAAAAGTTTCTAAAAAATATCCGCATTTAGCAGAAAACAGGAATAGATCAATCTCAAACAACCATATTTTAGTTTGACCTTCTTCAATGAACTAAGTAATAAATAAAAATTTTATTTATTATGTTTTGATTATGATTTCATTTTCAAATTAAATTAGCTGGTAAGAAGTTAAAAATAATTGATGTTACTATTAAATTAGGTATAATAAAGATTAAAATGACGTTAACTATAACAATGAAGTTGTTCCAGATAAGGGCAATTCCTAAAAAAATATTAATCTGATCTAGCAAATAGAACTGCTATATAATTGCATACATAACTTATGTTTAATATTCCCTTCTTTTTTTCGAAAATAATATGGTTCTTGAAGTGTAAGATTTCCGCGAATTCCATTAAGCACAAATCGTTACATGATCAGAGCCATAAGTGCATGCCTCTGGAATTAATTACCGATTAAATATAGCTACTTAACATGCTCTTTATGTTGTGATCACCGATAAATTTTTTAAAGTTGAAAACTACCACATGCAATTCCTATCGTATTGCCTTGTATTATGTTTTAATTTAATGTTTGTTGGTAGAATGTAAATTTGTTGTATGCATTTACAAGTGTAACTGTAAATAAAAATCAGCGTCTATAATTAAATAATCATAGTCAGGTCGAACACGATTTACATCATTATTGTCCGGTAACAACAAAAGATCTGAAAGTTTTAGTAATATGTATTTTATTACTATTGTAAAGTAATGGCATAATTTACGTGCGATAAAACATTTGTTGAATATTTTAAGTGATTTACAGCAGCAGTATTGTTAAAATTAATTTTCCATTATCCATTCCTACACATGGTAATATGTAGCTTTTTTACTAAACATTGGAATAATTACTTGCCGTAAATCATTAAAACAGTAAACCTTTTCAGTTAGTATAACCAATAAATTTCAATATTGACACTTAAAGGTAATGAGCTTGCTACTCTTAAAAAATTTTAAATTATGAATATTTAGAGATCAGATTGAACGTATAATTGTAACAAAATAGTAAAATGTAAAACTGAAAGTAAATAAGTTTACGTTAAGGTATAAATTAAAACCAAGCATCCGCACAATGAAGTAGAAAGCGGTTATTTGATAATCTGGGGCATTGTGTTTGTCACAATACGCGAAAATTTGCAAATTGATAGTTACGGATTATCGAAGAACAATCTATTGTAACTCCTGTCAATTTAAAATAGTAAAGTGCGCCAAAATTGGATACGAGCGGCATCTCGTTGGTATCTCTATTATTCAAGTGAATTCCGAAATTTAATCGGAGTTCACAAATTTTGTTTAAATTGATGTATACTATGATTTGGATATACACACACTCCCTTCAATAGAATTTCTGTATGTAGCAACCGTTCTCGTGTAACACACCGTTAGAAATGCTAGGTATCTTTCCGCTATCCTTGAACAATTCCAAAATATTGAATTTATGGCGAAAATAAGTATATGAAAAATTATCAGACATAAGATATTTTTGAGGTTGCCATAGCATCATATGTAGGGTTAGTTTTCTCGCTGCAGAGGTAACCGTTGATTAGCTTTCATTGGTAGCAGTTATTAAAAAAAACAATAATTGACTTCATAAGCTGAAATTGGTGAAACGAATAATAAAAATTTACAAACGCTTCATATTCCGTAATAAAACCAAAATACAGAATATAATTATTTACTTAGAGCTACAAATGCAAATATAGGAATTATATTAAGTTAGAAACTGTTTAAGGGCTTATTGGAAGAACGCTAATACTTAAAACTAAAGTATTATGTACCTTAAAAATATTACTATTGTAAGTAAAATTTTAAATCTATTATTAAAATAAGTAAACCAAAATTAATTGCGTATTGTATTTATTGATATTTCGAAATAGTTCCGTATACGTATATTAAAATTTGAATTTTTATAATGAAAACTTCTGTTAAAGGTAAACTTATTTAAATGACATACTCGTACCTGATAAGACCGCAGTAGCATTAAGAATTTCGCTAATTACACGCATAGCTTTACCCAATGTGTACATTTAAATCGTAAAGCGAAACAAATTAATTTCAGAATTGAACAATGTTAATTAATCCATATTTAAGACTAAGTCTTATTTTATTTTATAATAATATATAAGAATAAATTATAATTGTTTAATAAATTTGTACCGTACTTTACTTTTAATAACTGTTTTTAAATTTTTTTGAATTAAATGAAATAATGAGTATAATGGTATTAGTAAATCGCAATGTATTTTACTACATCGGCGCGTTGTGCCATCATTGATTTAATATGATAATTATTGTTAATTTTACTTAAATAATTTTCCTCGACTAGCATCTCCAGGGGATAGGGTTCAATATAGTTCAGTATAAAGGAAAAACATTAAACATTTATGTAAGGTTCTTTTGTACAATAAATCAATTCAATCGTGATTTTAATTAAATTTAAAATTGTATAAATTTTATTTTTATTCAAACACCTTGTATCATCTGAAAATATATTACTTGTTGTGCACATGTGAATTTCGTTGACCTTAATATGTGTATGTGTAATATCATAACCAAATACTACTAATAATTTAATTTGGGTATCTTTTTCCTTTTTAAATAATATTGAATCAATATGAAATCAATAAATGGTTGTAGTATTTCTAGACTAGTGTATAACTCACTTGTATCCTTTTAATAAAATTCAACGTAACCTTCAAATAAATATATAAGATTCATATACTCATGTTAATGTTCCTTTCTTACAGCTGGTCCAATTTCCAATTCAGAAATAATTCGAATTCCAATATTATCGATCCATCGGTGGAAAATCTGTACAGCATCAGCAAGTTGTAGATATGCTGCGTCAATATTTGCTCCATTAGTGGAAGGCCTATACAGCACCAATATACATAGGTCTACAGCATAAATATCTGCTTTGTCACTTTTCCATAAGCACTTTAATTTATTTATTATATTCAAAAATATCATAATTTACTTTCAGGTTTTTGTATTCGAGAATACCACAACTTTTATCAGCATTCAAATTATTATTACTTGCACTTTTCTATTTTAATTTCAATTTGAATAATAATAAAAAGGCAATTTGGTTAAAATAAATTTTAATTACAAATTTTAATTTTTATTTGTTTAATATAAAATTTTTAAGGTTATATGAACCACATGAACGACGTTAAGTTTTCAATCATGTACACATCGAGTGACATGTTCACACTTTGGACTTACAATATAAGACATAAAAATGTTTGCCACTTTTATATAGCTTCTGAAAAACAAATAATCAATACAAACATAACACTGCTTAATTTTCATTGGTTAATCATTTTTCAGAAATTTACAAATTATTATTTTCACTGATAACTTTTTTCTACGTGGACAGATCTTAAAATAGAATCATTTTTTAATTCTACACAAAATTTCCTTTCCATAGGCACCTCACATGACATATTTCCTTTAAAAATTCTTAATCTATCTAAATTATGACAAATATACACAAATTTACTTATAACTAACTTATTCTAATACCTACAGGAAAACTATATACAGAAATGGATTCCTTGACCAAAAACACATGAATTACCAGTTTCAAACACTTTTATGATTCATGTTAGCAAATTCTATCTCAAGCACTGCGTTAAAAATCATCATAACCTGGTTTATCAACTTTTACGCTTAAATCATATCACTAATGTTAATTTAAGTTGCAACACTTCCTAATCACGCTGTTAAGTAAGTTTGTAACATAATCCTTGTTTAATTTCACTTTTAAACTTAATAAGCTCTATGAATCTTGTAAAATTTGTTCGGATTTCATAACTTTAACATGTCCTTTACGCTTCTCACGTTGATTGATACAGTTTAATTTCTTTTTGTTTTAGAATGGAAGAATATCATGGTACTAGACTAGAATATTATCATACAAATGGAATACATGAATTTTATAAATTGAAATACATATTTTTACTACTCCGAAGATACTCGGAAACTGTAATAATGAATACTACTGTTCAGCTATGACAACACTTTTATACTTATGAGATTTGGTTTAACATGTCCTATATTCACATGTGTACTTAGTTTTAAGTTAATTCGCACTTATGCATTTTGCGCTTTACATATATTTTTATTCAAATTCAACGTAATTAATTTATGTTTAATGTCTCTTTTAATCTGAGCTTATACCTCTCTATCTATAATATTCAGCTTAATTAATATGATATATATATATATATATATATATATATATATATTTAAATAAGACAATTTTTCTTTAAAATTGTGTAAATAAACGTAAAAATTAATTCAACGTTTCGGCAACGTCCTTTGTTCCTTTGTCAAGAATTATATATATATATATATATATATATATATATATAATTTGCATTTTTATGCATGCAAGTTTAAAGGGAATAAAACCCTTTATAAATGGTTACTTAGAAGCCCCTAATATTAAGAATACAGCTTCTGTACAACATTTTCAACTGATGCGATATAAAGTACAATTAACTGCGATTAGAGAAAAGGTACCAACATCCTTAGTACATCCTTAAATTGATTATTTAATATCTGCTCAAAAATTCATGTTCATTAACAATAATTAATTTTTCCTCTTCTCCCGTCGTAAGAAATCATTTTTAGATTTCAACGCAAAGATCAACACCGAATTACCACCTCTATTACCTTGGACAATCACGCATAGGTCTTTTCCTATATATGCGTAGGTGCAATGAGAAATTAATTACTTCTCTATTTCATTATTTCTGCACTTTGTAAATTTTTCCGATCATATTCACTTGACCAGCTTCCGTTAGAATGTTTTTTTCTGCTTCTACGGATTAATAATCGATCCGCATGCAACACTACTAGATTTGTATACTATACACTCACACGGGAGTATGCCCAGCGTAAAATAAACTCGTAGTACACGAAATCCTATTGTATGCTTTAGTTTGTCGCCTGAAAGGTATCAACAATTACTATGGGAATGTCTTCAAGGTGAATGCCTCGCTTGTCTGTTGTCTGTTGTCAGAAAGTCCCCTTTTCATAGGGAAAATACGTTTAAAATAAATATCTCCGTGACCATTAAATACTAGATAATGAAACCCTTATATAGGAACCTCCTGCTTTTCGTATCCAAAATACTTAATAAATTATCAAAATCCGCTTTTCAAAGGATAAATAATGTACAACAATTTAAACTAACTTCAATAAGTCACGAAAATTAGTATTCCATTGCCCGTTAGGCGGCCAAAAATTTAACCACCACCACGGATAACGTTTAATATGTCCCGATTCACCATTAGACACCACGAGGAATTTTATATTAAAACACCTGGCCGGTCTAATTCAGAAAAGTTTTTCCGTTCAATTATGTTTTCTCTAATGCGATAAAAATAAAACGTAATTGTAAATAAAATATAAACCTCTACTATACTCTAGTTTAGAGTATATTGATTTTGTGTAATTTTAGTAATTACAGAAAAGCCAGTAAGTTAAACCAAAACTCCGTAAAAATAGTATGTTATTCTTAAGGAACATTGAGAAACATTCGTGCACTTACAAACCCAGTTTGTTGTATAAAAAATAAAGCGTCAATGTCCTCATGAAACACGATTATTTTGTTATAATACCCTTATATTGTCCTTCCGGATAAGTTTGTATTCATTTCTTCGTAAACTCCAGATGTCAGCTACTTAATGTTTTGAGTTGATTGAAAACCTTTGAGAATAAGAAAATATTATTTTTGTAAGATTTTGATTTCCTGTTCCAGTCTTAATAATAATTTGAGTATTATTCGTATTTCTTTTATTACGTATTATCACATCCACAGAGGCTAAAACACTGCAGCGACTCCAACGATCTGTCCTTATGCGGAAGCCTCTCACTACCCCGAGAGAGCAGCTTTTTTGTGTTTGTTTCTTAGAGTTTATTTTTATTTCTTGTTTTATTATGAAATACTTAGTTTACTTTAGTAATTAAGATCCGATATTTTAGAAACCTAATTTATGGCCATTTATTGAAGAATTATATGAGACTTAACCCCCCCCCCCTTTAATTCTATATATCTTATTCTAAAATCAAGGGGGCTATGATTGTATGCCATTATAAATTTTGTTTACACAAGTTAATTATAAATTATTACAATAAATCAACAACTGCGCGATTAAACTGAAACTTGGTACTCCCACGAAAGGGTGATTATATATATATATATATATATATATATATATATATATATATATATATATATAACAATTCCACCGTATGCCAGAAAGCGTGGCAGGGGCGCCGACCAGGCCACGGGACCTCCTCTTCTCATCCACTGGTTGCTAAATCGCTGGTACAGATACAAACTGAAACCAAATAGGCCCTAATGTCTAAGGGGACAATTTCTAATAATCCCAGTAAAACATTATGCAGAAAATGTTGTTAAAAGTTTGCGTTTAAACGAGCAGGCAGTAAGTAAACTATTAAAATCTCTCCAACAGTACCAGCCCACCTGTTACGGAAAATTGTTGCTGGTGTCTTTTACAGACTAGGGCATGAAGATTTTCGTTACCCTTAAATATGACAGTTTCTACTATTAAAACAGCCATCGCGTGTGAAACATGCTTCATCAGAGAACAATGTTATTCTCCCGAAGTGAGGTTCTACTAAGGTGCGACACAAAAACCATTGACAAAAAGCTAATCGATGTGGATAGTCTTCAGGTTTTAAAGCTTGTACCCGTTGGAAATGGTAGATATACAGGAAAGCTGGAGGAATCCCTATTATCTGCAACTGCGCAAACACTTGTAGGTGGATTATCCTCCAAACGTTGTAGAATTTCTTCTTCAAACTCTACCATAGAGCTATTTTTGGACGACCAGCACCACCGCGACGCTTAAGGTTGCCACTTTCTCCACAATGTATGTATGGACGAAAAGGTTGTATGGTGGGGTTACCAACGTTCAGCATGTGTCTGTTAGTAAAGTCCCGCCACTGGTTGGATTTTACTCATTAACGAACTTGACCTAGATTTTATGGGAAAGCCTCGAGCTGTGGTTGTATGGCAGTGGGGGTGCCCCTGTTTTCTGATTGGTGGAACCCATTTTGTGTACGTGACTTGTCGGCCATCTTACCAGTCATTTTGGTGAGCGTGGCTTGTCGGGCATTTTTGTTATGACGAGAAATTTTAAGTAGTGTTCTAATAAGGAGGTTCTCATACTGTCTCATAAAGCAACTATAGATCTCCTAAACTTGTTCTCAGATCTCGCCCCCGTACAGTACTCCGTAAGAGGCCATCTTTGTTTTGGTGGGAAATTTTAAATTGTATTCTAGTAAGGGACCCTCATACTAACTCACAAGTTACTTATAGGACTCCGGAACTTATTCTAGGGTCCTCGCCACTTGTCAGCTCGTCGCCCCCTTGGCGGGAAATGTGAAATTGTATTCTAATAAGGGGCCCCCATATTATCTCATAAGACAGGTATAGAACGCGTAACGTGTTTTAGGGTCTTGGTCCCTTGTCAGGTCTTCGCTCACTTAACGGTAAATTTGAAGTTGTATTCTAATAAGGGGACCTAATACTATCTCATAACACTGGTATAGGGCGCTGAAATTTGTTTTCGGGCCTTCGCCCCCTTGTCAAAAGACAGGAATTAATCAAATCAGTTAATCGACCAATCAATCGGCCAAAGCATATCAAACTAAATCAGTCAATCTCGATCAAATCTAACAAAGCAATTAATCAAGTTAAATCAAGCAAATCATTTAATCAAATCAATTAAGCTAATCAATCTCAAATAAATCACTTTCGACCATATCAAACAATCAGATCAATCTCAATCAATCAAACCAATTAAACAAATCCGTCATATCAATCAATCGCAATCAAATCAAACAAGAATCTGAGCTAACAATTCTTCATAACCTTTAGGTAACGACTCTCTTCGTAGATAAGAGCTCCATAAACGTGAGGGTACCGGCGTGAGAAAACAGTCCATCATCCGCAAATCAATCTCAATCAACCAAATCAATCTCAATCAAATCAATCAATCAAATCATAACTTATAGCTTGCGAGAACTAGTTTACAAATCAAAAATACAGGTTTGGTTTAACTTAACGCCTGCAAAGCCAACCCTCAATTCAAAAGTACCGGCTTAATTAAGCTTAGAACGTGCAAAAAATCCAACTTTCAAAAAAACACAAGCAGAAACACAAACACACGCTAACACACACGCACGCACAACGCACGCACGCACACGCTGTTAATATACGAACACCGAATTTGCGTGTAACACTATTCCCCCTCGTAAGGCAACTATGAGACTCCGTGTTTTATTTTACCCAAAGCTCATCATTATCGTTACACAATCATAATAACAATTACATAACACTGTAGATGTATGGGTTGTTACACGTCCAAACCGCACTAGGCGTCGTGCATGCTTACTAATGTAAGCGGGTTGCCAAGCCAGCTAACAGGGAGATGGGCGTGGTCGAAATAATAAGTAAAATGAATGATTAATATGCTCAAACACCTTACACTTATACTCAAATAGCTCAATTCGGGAAAATATGTCTCTAGGCGCCACCACAATCGAAACTTTGCTAATATAATTGTCTTAAGCTGGATGTTAATTAACCCTACTTGATTGTGGAAAGTAGGATTGTGCTTACTCGGTAAACTCTATACGAAGGTTCTAAAACAAACACTCGTCCAAAACAATTCAACTCAAACTCAAATAAATTTAGTACTACCCAGGTTATTAAAAACTTTTGAATACACCTCGTATACCAAAACTTCCAAAATAAAATGTATCACTCAAACTCATTCAATGAACGGTAATTAATTTTAAAATTCTTAACATGAACGATATCTTTTAAATTTAATTTACTTCTGAATCGTATTTGACATTCGTAAACATTTAAGGTTTCAAAACTCAAACTTTTATTATACTTAATGAAATTTAAACTAACAGCTGATCTGTTAATAGTGCATTGCTCTAATGAAACAAACATGAAAATTTTGCAATCAACCTGGCAAATATAAACTTTCAGGTTGTTCCTTAAATCTGAAAAATTAAAATATGCAAAGCTTACTTTTAAAATTGTCAAAACAAGATCACCAATTAAGTAAATGTTACATCTGTGTTTCATACCTGGTTAAATAAACAACAAAATAAAAGATAACGATAAATATATATTGTCCTGCATAAAATAATAAAAACAAATGTTTACATACACAATATTTACATATACCTCAACAACGCGGTTGAAAATCAAAACCACACGTCACTACCAATTTCTGCAAAATTCTTAATACTATACAACCAACACAACATAACTAGAACGATTATCTTTTCGCTTCTAACTAATTAATATTTATCACATTACACCATGAAATAAACCAAAGAGATAATCGTGCTTTACTAAATTTTCAAAATACTTAAATATATTCTTACTTAAAATTGTCCATTAATCCTTGCTTTTCTTTCTTCTTTCTTCCGTAAATTAATTATTTGTAGTCCATTGGTAATCCTTAAATTGCATGAAGCACATTACAAAGGCTCAACAAAACTTATTCCTCTGTGCACCCATTAGTTCACTACCGAGGTTATTACTCCAAAACAGTAATAACGGTAAACCTTTGGTTGCCTCTTTAAAATTTCTAGCAACCTTTACACCAATTTAGTCCCTTATACAAATAAACTTTTCAATGTCAATAACGTTACTTAAACATTGGCTTAATATACAACGAACGCTTCGTTCACTTAACAGGTGGTCTCATAAATACTTTTACTGAATCTCGTTACAAGAACACGCGCCCTTAAACTTTAACATAACTGTTATCTTTATTCAAATCTGCTTACGCACTATTATTTTCTTGAAAATAAACAAACTAATTTTATCTTCAACTTCAATTTAATTATTGTTTATTTATGAATGTCTTTTACGATTCATCCCCTTCGGGTTACGCAGTTGTTTAAACAATTACTGCCTCATTAAAATTCACAAATATACTCCAACATCATCACATTCTATCACACTACCTCGCACGCGTTTCTCACCAACAGCCAAAACGAAAAGCCTAACTCACTCGTCAATCTCTGACTTTCCTATTTATAACTTCAGTCATCCATCTTTAAACATGTCTTCCTTCCGCGTTATATTCTCCAATAATATTCATTCAAAATTCTAGTTCTGATAGCTGCTTCCTCTATACAAGCACGCGTGTAATTACAATACATCGCCATATTTGTTTTTTTACTTTTACAATTACTTCATGAAGAAACCATTTTCGTCAACATTCATTCAGTACCACTCTGGACCATTACACAACTTTTAAAACCCAATCCTCGATCTCTTCCGCAACATTTGCAAAAATAGTACCGTCTAAGGTCTCAAATTCCATATACATACATATTCTCAAAACAATTGAAACATTACCTTTTAAAAACATTTACCCAATCTTTTCTACAAAAAACATTCTACACTTATTCTTCACATTTTCTCCAAGATTACTCATCTTATTTCAAACATTCCTTTTTAAAACCACAAAACAGTAGCATTATCGTCCCATCGCAAATTTCTCTTCCAACATTCATCAAATTATTTTTCAACACTAAAGTTCTATAATATTCAAATAACGTTCAATACAAAATATTTTCCAAAATTTCCAGTGGCGTATCATACACCCACATACATTTAACATAAAAAAAAATTTTTTTCGTTCAAACTCAATACACTCGTGCTCAAAACACGTAATACACGTCATTATAACATCCTACATACAGGGTGCGTCAACGCAACCTACAAAAAAATTTAATTTGGGAACGTTTACCAAAATTTTAAAAGATTTTTGGCGACATAACATTAAGAATTTAAAGTAATTAAAAAAGTAAATAAAATAAATAAAATAAAAACGATCACACTTTTTGTTTTAATATAAGAAAACGTTTGCTTAAACTTAGGTTTTCAATATAAATATTTGGCAAATCAAAAAAAAGAATTTTTCTAATTCAAAACAGCGATTTAGTTTTTAAAAAAAAGATTTAAAACACAAAACCAAAAGTCCTTTTTCGATTTTAATGACCTAGAACAATTCAAAAATTTTATAATTGAATTTACAATCAACAAATTTCCATAAAAAAAGACAAAAAGCTAAAATGCTAACGATGAAAAATAAAATCCCCAAAAACCAGGGCCCGCCATGTTTAATCGGAAGCTTACAAAGTTGTTAACCATTGGGCCATTTGTTAGTGGTCCTAATTAAAAAAAAAATTGGGGAGTGAAAGTAAGCTTCTATTTCTGTTTAAAACTACAGTTATTAGAATTTGTGACCATAAGAAGGTGATATAATTTTCAAATGAAAAATTTTTTAAATAAAAATTGAATTAACAATCAAAAATTTTATCCAATAAAAAAAAAAAAAAACACTCGTCCAAAACAATTCAACTCAAACTCAAATAAATTTAGTACTACCCAGGTTATTAAAAACTTTTGAATACACCTCGTATACCAAAACTTCCAAAATAAAATGTATCACTCAAATCATTCAATGAACGGTAATTAATTTTAAAATTCTTAACATGAACGATATCTTTTAAATTTAATTTACTTCTGAATCGTATTTGACATTCGTAAACATTTAAGGTTTCAAAACTCAAACTTTTATTATACTTAATGAAATTTAAACTAACAGCTGATCTGTTAATAGTGCATTGCTCTAATGAAACAAACATGAAAATTTTGCAATCAACCTGGCAAATATAAACTTTCAGGTTGTTCCTTAAATCTGAAAAATTAAAATATGCAAAGCTTACTTTTAAAATTATCAAAACAAGATCACCAATTAAGTAAATGTTACATCTGTGTTTCATACCTGGTTAAATAAACAACAAAATAAAAAGATAACGATAAATATATATTGTCCTGCATAAAATAATAAAAACAAATGTTTACATACACAATATTTACATATACAACAACGCGTGGTTGAAAATCAAAACCACACGTCACTACCAATTTCTGCAAAATTCTTAATACTATACAACCAACACAACATAACTAGAACGATTATCTTTTCCTTCTAAACTAATTAATATTTATCACATTACACCATGAAATAAACCAAAGAGATAATCGTGCTTTACTAAATTTTCAAAATACTTAAATATATTCTTACTTAAAATTGTCCATTAATCCTTGCTTTTCTTTCTTCTTTCTTCCGTAAATCAATTATGTAGTCCATTTGTAATCCTTAAATTGCATGAAGCACATTACAAAGGCTCAACAAAACTTATTCCTCTGTGCACCGCGATTAGTTCACTACGCGAGGTTATTACTCCAAAACATGTAATAACGGTAAACCTTTGGTTGCCTCTTTAAAATTTCTAGCAACCTTTACACCAATTTAGTCCCTTATACAAATAAACTTTCAATGTCATATAACGTTACTTAAACATTGGCTTAATATACAACGAACGCTTCGTTCACTTAACAGGTGGTCTCATAAATACTTTTACTGAATCTCGTTACAAGAACACGCGCTGCACTTAACACTTTAACATAAACTGTTATCTTTATTCAAATCTGCTTACGCACTATTATTTTCTTGAAAATAAACAAACTAATTTTATCTTCAACTCAATTTTAATTATTGTTTTATTTATGAATGTCTTTACGATTCATCCCCGGTTCGGGTTACGCAGTTGTTTAAACAATTACTGCCTCATTAAAATTCACAAATATACTCAACATCATCACATTCTATCACACTACCTCGCGCGTTTCTCACCAACAGCCAAAACGAAAAAGCTAACTAACTCACTCGTCAATCTCTGACTTTCCTATTTATAACTTCAGTCATCCATCTTTAAACATGTCTTCCTTCCGCGTTATATTCTCCAATAATATTCATTCAAAATTCATAGTTCTGATAGCTGCTTCCTCTATACAAGCACGCGTGTAATTACAATACATCGCCATATTTGTTTTCACTTACAAATTTTACAATTACTTCATGAAGAAATCATTTTCGTCACCACATTCATTCAGTAGCCACTCTGGACCATTACACAACTTTTAACATTTATCTCCAACCTGCGCTCGATCTCTTCCGCAACATTTGCAAAAATAGTACCGTCTAAGGTCTCAAATTCCATATACATACACATATTCTCAAAACAATTGCACAACATTACAAAACTTTCTGAAATTAATACTTAAACATACCCAATCTTTCTCTACATATTTTCTAAAACATTCTACACTTATTCTTCACATTTTCTGGCCAAGATTACTCATCTTATTTCAAACATTCCTTTTCTACAGTAGCAAAACAGTAGCAACATTATCGTCCCATCGACAAATTTCTCTTCACATTTACATTCATCAGAATCTATTTTCTCAACACTAAAGTCTCTATAATATTCAAATACACGTATCTACATACAAATAATATTTCTCCTAAAATTTCCAGTGGCGTATCATACACCCACATACATTATGACATACAAAAAAAATTTTTTTCGTTCAAACTCAATACACTCGTGCTCAAAACACGTAATACACGTCATTATAACATCCTACATACAGGGTGCGTCAACGCAACCTGACAAATAAACAAGGCTATTAATTGCGTGAACGTTTACAGCAATTTTAGACCAAGATGTTTTGGCTGTGGTGATGCATCATAACATTAAGAATGTATACAAGTAATTAAATAAAGTAAATAAAATAAGGGGGCGAGGGTTAAAATAAAGAACGATCACTTACTAGGGTTGTTGTTTATAAGTATAATGTAAGAACGTCTTGACAGTGTAAACATCTAGGTATTTGCTAATATAAAGTACTTTACGGTTTTCAACAGTCAATAAAAAAGTAATTTTTTTCTCAATTCAAAACTAGCGGCTTGATTTAGTTTACAGCGTACAATAAACCGATCTTCAAAACACAAAAACCAAAATGTCCTTTTTCGGAGTGCTATACAGGCGTCCAAGACCTGAGAACAAGTTCGGGAGACCTATAGTTGCCTTATAATATAGTATGAGAGCCCCTTTATCAGATCACAATTTAAAATTTCCCGCCATAACAAAAATTCTCGACAAGCCACGCTCCCAAAATGACTAGTAAGATGGCCGACAAGCCACACACACAAAATGGCCGCCACCCATAAAAACCAGGCGCACGCCACTGTCCTCTAATAACAGCCCAAAGCTGTACAAAGTTCGTTCAACCATTGGCGGCATTGTTAGTGGTCCTAATTAAAAAAAAATTGGGGAGTGAAAGTGACAGCATTCTATTTCTGTTCATACAAGCATCAGCTTATCTACGACCATTTGATGCACCATAAGCAAGGTGCATATCAAGTTCTTCAAATGAGTAAACCATTTTAAATAAAATTTTGAATTAACAATCAACACAAGTTTTATCACAATAACAAAAAACAAACGAAACAAACTGGGAAAGTTTCATTAAAATCGCTTAATCGCTTTTTGATGATGAAAAAAAACTATTTTCTCGAAAACGAAGCGTCTTCGGACTATGTTTATTAGCAAAATGTGTATTTTGATGTCCCTACCATAAACGTTTTTAGTATACCTATCGAACACCTTGTATAGTAGTCCTTATTCAATAAATCACCTTTCATTGTATCCCAATTTAATTTGGGTTAACGTAGAAAAGTCAAGCTCGTGTCTTTCAATTAACCTGATTTTTAAGATCTTATCAGAATTATAGGTTTTACTTATTTCCGCTGGATGGCGCAGTAACGAAATTTAAGGTAGAAGATATTAATTATAAGTCATTATGATAATTTCTATGTAATATTAAATAAATATAGGTATATAACCATGACGTCAATGAGGATACACTATTTATTTCAACAGAATGGAAAATTATAAATTAAATAGTACAGTATCTAATACGAATGGTATGTAAGAGTGAATGGTCAACATGTTAAAATTATTATTATATTTAATTTTTTTAACTTTACAATAAAGTTATGAAAGTGGAATAAAATTCGGTAAACCAAATTATCACGTCACAAAACGCCCAATAGACAATAGACAAACCACACTCACAAAATGGCCGCCACCCATAAAAACCAGGCGCACGCCACTGTCCTCTAATAACAGCCCAAAGCTGTACAAAGTTCGTTAATGAGCCAATCCAACCATTGGCGGGGCATTTGTTAGTGGTCCTAATTAAAAAAAAAATTGGGGGAGTGAAAGTGACAGCATTCTATTTCTGTTCATACAAGCATGCAGCTTATCTACCACGACCATTTGCTGCACCATAAGCAAGGTGCATATCGGCAAGTTCTTCAAATGAGTAAACCATTTTAAATAAAAATTTTGAATTAACAATCAACACAAGTTTTATCACAATAAAAAAAAAACAAACGAAACAAACTGGGAAAGTTTCATTAAAATCGGCTTAATCGCTTTTTTGATGATGAAAAAAAACTATTTTCTCGAAAACGAAGCGTCTTCGGACTATGTTTATTAAGCAAAAATGTGTATTTTGATGTCCCCTACCACCCCTAAACGTTTTAGGTATACCTATCGAACACCCTGTATAGTAGTCCTTTATTCAATAAATCACCTTTCATTGTATCCCAATTTAATTTGGGTTAACGTAGAAAAGTCCAAGCTCGTGTCTTTCCAATTAACCTGATTTTTTTAAGATCTTATCAGAATTTTAGGTTTTACTTATTTCCGCTGGATGGCGCAGTAACGAAATTTAAGGTAGAAGATATGTAATTATAAGTCATTATGATAATTTCTATGTAATATTAAGTAAATATAGGTATATAACGATGACGTCAATGAGGATACACTATTTATTTCAACAGAATGGAAAATTATAAATTAAATAGTACAGTATCTAATACGAATGGTATATAAGAGTGAATGGTGCAACATGTTAAAATTATTATGTATATTTTTAATTTTTTTTTAACTTTACAATAAAGTTATGAAAGTGGAATAAAATTCGGTAAACCAAATTATGCACGTCACAAAACGCCCAATAGAATTTATGAAATAATGCATTTCTATGAGGGATAAATGAAATAAAAGAATTTCTTACCATTACCTTTGAAGGCTCGAATCTATTACATTATAGATTTCACCGTAAAATAGTACTAAGTTTCTGTTCTCTAAAAGAAAGTATACTATACCTACACGTATGGAAATTATTCGAATATCTGTTTTAAAAACTGTGCGAAGGCGAAGTATACTATTTAATTTTACTGCGCTACACTGGTGATTAGTGGTCATTACAGAAATATTTATGTGAAAACAACATATTCTTAAGCAGCATCTATTGATTGATGATAGAGACTCGATGTCCCATCAATTTCCTTAATAAAATATTAACAATGTTGACACAAATCTTTTAAATTTTTAAGCCAAATATCGAATAAATGAATGACAAATACCTGGAATTCAACATTAAATTAAGTTAAAATTGACATTAATTCCTAACTAAGCGACATTAAAAGACAGTCTTATGCTAATCCAGTAAAGAAGTGAGTGCAGAAACGTATTTTGCATATTTTGTTATATATGATGTAAATATTTAGACATGGTTAAAAACGTTTTTAAAAATCACATAAAAATATAATAGTATTAAGCGTTCTTACCTACATGTATATTATTTAATATCTTCAAATCATTACAAATACACTGTAATTATAGTTTAATTCAGTCTTAAAATTAAAAATTAGTAAAAGTGAAAAATCTAGCACCGATTTATGAAGCCAAGTTTTCAGTGACTAAGCAATATGTTTAAACGCAAAGTTCCTAAAGGATAAAAATTCCTTAAGTAAATTACGACTCGAATCTTTACAAGACTGACAACTAAATAGAAAGGATAGAATTAATTCCATGTCTCAGAAAACTAACCGTAAAGATCGAGTGTCAATTGAAACCGATGTAATCAGATTTATTTAAAATTATTATAGCTTTGTGATTGAAGAACTATTTCTTTGGTTTTTTGTTTTTTTATTATATAGCAAAATCACGGTATACTGTAAAATTGTGTTAAATAACCTTTATGCGTGCAATAATATTTATAATGGCAGTGGGTCATGTAAAACATTAATAAAAAAAAATTGTTAGGGTAAAGAAGACAGTTGTTGGCCCTCTTACAGTTAGTGGCGGCCTCCCTTAAATTTACTATTTATTAATAAGAACCCTGTAAACGAAATAACCGCCAAATTGTATTTTTTTAATAATGTAAACTGTTCTTCAGTCGGTAACTAATGACGCCGATCCAAGTATATTAGTTCAGAAGTAATCGACGTCGATGCATGTCGCTGTCATAGAGTTTTGCTATTCGGAGTGTTTTTTGTACTACAGGTAAGCAGATCACCATACCATTTAGTTAGTTTATTAATGATTATAGTGATTTAGAGTACATATTCTGCACTAACGTGATTAGTAATAAATGATGATGTAATTTAACCGGTTAGAACTTTTTAAAAGTATTAATTTGCTAAAATTTTGTAAGGGCCAATAACTGTATATGTGTAGTTCATTCATTTGACAGTCATTGGCCACACGGTCAATAACTGTAATATAAATTCCAAACCTAAAATAATAATATGTGTGTTTCTGCCCTGAACGCCCCTGCGGCGGTCCTACAACTTAGCTTAGTACACCGACACCGCCCGAGAGGCGTTCGTACCTATACGAGATATAATGGTAAATAAATTTACCTGGCCAACTTGTAATTGTGAAACAGTTTGATAGAGCGTTTTGGAATAGTTGGATGTACCTCATATAAGTGTTGGTTTCAGAAATTTTAATCGTAGAAATTTTTTGTGCAAAATTTTATATTTTTGGAAAAGATAGGCGGTAAGTTAATTTTTTTTATTGAGTTATACTTTGATTTTATGTTTTGTGTTTTTGTGTTTTTTGTTTTTAATTAAATAATAAAGGCATAAAAGGAATTGCAAATCAATAAAATTTTGTCCACCCCCGAGGCGTTGACGGACACTGTGTAGGAATATTTCTATAATTCATTATTTTTACGATTACAGATTATGGAAAATGAGCCAGGACCATCTAGAAGAGTTAGATACGCTTCCTCTAAAAAAGGCTTGTCTGAAGAAGAGCTATTGAAACTTCTTGAAGAGTCCGTCAGTGAGACAGATCCTTATGTTAATAGTAGTGAGGATGATCCTGACTTTACTAGTCTGAGTGATTCAGAAGAACAGGAGACTGATTTAGGGCAGATTCCACCACGTCGTACGCCGTCTTCATCACCTTTGAGAGAAACTATACTTCAACAACCTGGAAATATTCCAACTAACGTACAGTTATCGGAATGGACAAATGCTAAAGTTTCAGCTAAAGTACTTGAGTTTACTAAGAAGACAAGCTTGCTTGTAGATATCAACAGTTCTACTGAACCAATTTATTATTTTAATCTTATAATGACGGATCAGTTTGTTGAAATGCTTTATGTACGAACTAACAGACATGCAATTGACCTTATTGCACTTGGAAAAGGAGAAGAACCCAGAATTGCTCGTTGGTTTGATGTGACACCTACGGAGATGAGGAAGTTTTTGGGTTTAGTGTTTCATATAGGGACAATAAAATTAAATAGAATGAATGATTACTGGAAAAAATACTACATGTTTAATATACCGTGTTTTTCATCTTTTTGATAATTCTAAGAGCTTTGCAGTTTGAAGACACCAAACAAGAGTATCCGACTCAGTATGGAAAAATTAAACCACTTGTAGAAGTTTTCAATAATAAAATGAAAGACATTTATTACCCGACAAGGGAATTATCCGTTGATGAGTCAATGGTTTTATGGCGAGGCCGACTAAAATTTCTCCAGTATATAAAAGGAAAAAGGCACAAGTTTGGAATAAAACTTTATGAACTGTGTGAACCAATGGGTACTGTGCTGAAATAATCGTATATACAGGTGCAGCTGATCGTGAGTTATCTGGACCTGGACATACAGAAAATGTGGTATTAGCTCTTATGAAAGGCTATCTGGACAAAGGACATACATTATACATGGATAATTACTATAACAGCGTACCACTGACTAAAAAATACTTGAAGCAAAAACATATACAACAGGAACTTTACAATTAAAGAGAAAATTGAATCCTAAAGGTATAGTCCAAAAGAAGCTAAAGAAGGAAGAACTAATTGTGCAATATAATGCTGAAGGTATTTGCGTTGTAAAATGGAGGAATCGGCGTGACATATTGGCAATTTCCAGCGAACATGATGCAGGAATGCAAAATGCAAAATGTTGTTGTGGGCAAGAAAAAACAAAGCCCAATTTAATCAATCAATATAATAAGTTTATGGGTGGTATTGATCATTCCGATCAGATGCTCTCCTACTATTCCTGCAAGCAAAAACTCTTGGTATGGTATAAAAAATTGGCTATCCACATTTTTCAATTAATGTTTCTTAATTCATACTACTTGTACAAACAAGGCAATCCCAATAATACAAAACCATATGATTATAGATTAAATGTAATTGAAAAGTTGCTTGGCCCTCCACCAGAAGAATCTATATCAAAAATAAAAATCAGCCACCTACCCGAATTCTGCCCTAAAAATTAAAGTGGTAGTAGAGTAAAAAGGAGATGTCAAGTTTGTTGGGAAAATGAACATATAAGAAAAGATTCGATTTATTATTGTCCTCTGTGTGAAAACCAACCTGGACTTTGTTTGACACCTTGTTTTAGAGTGTACCACTCAAAACACTAATACAGTTTGTCTTTTTACACTGTTTGTATTAATATTTAAAATAAATTGTTTTCTTTCTGCAATTTATAATCAAACGCCCTAGAGGCGGCCTCGGGCACACATCCAAGTAATCATCATCAATTACTTGCAGTGTGACCTTAAAGGACCGCTGTGGCAGTTTGTTGGAAAATTTTTGACTAAGAAAAGCACCAGTATATGTCTGTGTAAAGTACCACCTGTTACTTTGTTTACCCTTTTAATTAGATTCCACCAAAAATATGGCATAGTTACTTTATATTTGGATGAATGTGTTAAAAAAATTAATTCTTTCCTGCACATCCGGGCAATAACTGTCGGTACACATACAAGTATATCCATTATTGCTGTGTTACTTCTACCGGCCAATTTTATTTCAAAAAACAAATTTACAACGTGACTAGTTTTGACTTTACCCAAGTCAATTAAATGATTAAATTTGCGTTTTGACTTAAGAGTTTGAGTTAGCCATCTAAGTGAAAAAATTCAAACCGCCTCTAGCGCATGCCGGGAATAACATTATTTACAGAGACGCAGATTCAGTTATTTTGCCTTGTATTAGAAAAGTAATAAGCAAATACAATAAACATAAGTAAATGAAAGTAAAAAACTGGTAATAGTACAATTAGTGGCGTCTATAAAAGGAAACAAAACAATTCATTTTTGACGAAAAGCATAAATTAGTTTTATATTTGGAACAAAACACTTGGGTCGCTAATTTGCAGCCAGGTGCTTTGCATGTCCTTTTTCGCATTCTAACAAGAAAAGTTAGCCAGTGCGATGTGTTGTCAAAGCGAATATCATCTGCTGGTAAATAGGTTTTTTTACCACCTTCGCTGATGATTGCAGCACTTTTAGAGATGGTCTACCAACTCGTTTTCTGTCAGGATTTACCTGATATTTGCAGAAAACATCAGCCACTACAGTTCGAAAATCTGGAAGGTTTCACCATGGTCAAATCGACAAAATGCTAAAAAGGCGAAGTGAAGCACTTTTTGTCTTTAGTTGGATGCGATATCGGCCAAGTAGGCCATCCAATAGATCTACTCCACCCATGAGATAATTATACTCTGAAAAACAACGGAAAATATAAAAGAGACGGAAATAGTGATGTGGACGTAAATTACTTGTAATAATATTTGGACAATCAAGCTCCAGATATTTCGTGTTCTTTCTATCATATCTGACTATTTTTCGTGGTCGCTCTTTTGTATGTGTAGATGAAAATGGCTGAACCCCAGCATAAGTAGACGCTCATTTCATGTTTTTGGTATCCTTCCAGTGTACTGTGGTCATGTCAACACCATACGCAGTACCAGCGTACTCATATGATTGTCATCCTGGTAAATCTTTAGCCTGTTTATCTGTGTCCGCAGGCAACTTGCAATTAGGAATTCTATCACGACGAATAGTGCCAAGTGCATATATTCCATGGCTTCTTAGATATGCAAGTAACGGCAAGGACGTATAAAAATTATCAAAAAAATTATATGATTAGTAAAGTGAGGAACAGTTTTTGCTAACCAAACAACGACATCGGCTGTTGCACCAAAATCTGGTCCCCCTGGAAGGACAACGTTATCACCAGCACCAGTATAAATTTCGAATCGATATGCAAACCCATTCGAGTCACAGAGAACAAAAGTTTCATTCCCCACTTATGGGGTTTCTTTGGCAGATATTGACGAAGTTGTGAACGCATCTTCGTTGCGCACATTTGCTCATCTACACACAAACGGGGCTGTTTTGGTATAGAATCAAAACGGTCATTGAGGTGATCGATGACTGGTCTTATTTTGTAAAGTGGATCGTATCCAGGCTCACCTTTTTTCTTCATCACAGAATGATCGTTAAAGCTAAGGTGTTTACGGATTGCAAAAAATCTTTTAGATGTCATTGTACTTCTAATAGCTCCGAAAGCTTCTTGTCCCCAATAGTGCTCCACAGTTGGATAACGATACAACGACATATAAAGAAGAATACTCACATATTGTCTAATTTCTAAAGGAGTAACTTATTAATCGTGCTTTCATATTAGTGTTTGCAGCTATACGTTCATAGAAATCATCCGTAAAAAAATAACTGAAGCACTGGTGTGGGGTTTTCAAATCTTTAAAACTGTGTGGTAACTCTTTGATACCCTGAAAGACTACCTGGTTTTATGTAGTTGTAAGGATTTTTGTTTCCAAACTATATTTTTAAATTCGACAGACGTGGTAGCAATATTTACTGCTTGACCAATAAACCCACCATTGTTAGGTTGCAGTTGGGGACCGTCAGGCTCATTCTCGGGCAATGGTGACCTTACCCTTTTTTTAGGCTTTAGATAAACAACTATGGACTGGGTATTTGCTGCTCAAGTTGATGGTTGAACATCTTTAGATTCCGTGGCTGCTGCTGATAAAACACCTGTTGTTGAGGTTGAGGGAGACAAAATATCTTCCGGTGTTGTCGGTTTCGGTGAAGGTACTGGGGTTGATGTCATTGAACAAGAACAACCACTAACATTACTAATATTCAAATTTAGATCTAAAGATTTTCTATGAAATTCGGCCGATGTTGATCTCTGCATCTCTGATACACATTTGATAATCTCAGTTTCTTCCTCTTTTGTAAGTTTAATTTCACTTGATGAAACATCGTCATCAACTTCAACTACGTAATCGGAGTGTCCTCAAATTCGCCCTGGTCATCATCTTCCGGTTCGGATTATTCGTCTGTCGAAGTAGATTCCATCATTTGTCTAATTTCCTCCTCGGTAATTCGAGAGAAATCAATTTTGGAATTACGCCACTTATTGCCTTTTTTAGAAGACGTTTTGGAGTACTGAAACTACGAACAATAATCAGAATCCAAAAAAATCGTTAGAAGAATTATGAAGAATAATGATTCGCACTAAATACGACAAATTCACAGAGACCAGCAACACCGCCCGGAGACCGTCTATGTTCAAACAGCTTCTAGGTCTTCGCTATAAATTTTTACCGCCACTTACTTTATCTACACTAAAATACATATATTTATATACTTACCAATAATTTGTTAGTAATAAAATTCACGAAAACAAACACTTCAAATAAGCGACCAAAGTGAGGTTCACCACAAAACAATTACTATGACCATCCGCTACAGAATTTCAAAGTAAACTGAGAAATAAACACAGCAAACAGCTTTGGCGCCAACTAAATACGTGTAAGTACATTGAGTGGTACAAGACCAAAGACGGTTTTGCCTACCGCAGATATTTTAAAGAGACTTTATGCTAATAGAAAAGTAAACCGTCTGTGGGCGGTCTTGCCTACTAGAGGGTTAATAGATAATCCTAAGTGGATACTTCATCAGAAATGTTTCGATTCTTATATTATAGCCATCATCAAGAGTTAGAAATAATATTAGACATCTTAAATGATGATTTCAGACAATACATACTCTAAAAAAGTTTTTATCTAAATCTTGTTCAAGATATTAGGCATTAGTTTGAGAGCATTTAGATGTATAATAAAGCAACCTAATTTACACTGATTAACAGTCTTTAGCCACAAAGCATTTAGCTTCAGAATGCCTGAAACGGGGGCAAACGGAGAATGTGTAAAAAAATATACTGAGAAGAAAATCCATAACGCTATTAGAGATGTTACCAATGGAATGCCGAAACGAGAAGCATGTCGTAAATATAACATTCCAAGGGCAACACTGCAATTTAGAATGTCTGAAAATTTTATTAAATCTTCTCATGGCCCGTTACCTATCAAATGGATAGAAGACTGTCAGCGAAAGGGATTTGCATGTCGCAACGGAGACTTCCAGCATTCTTTCAAAGACAACGTTCCGAGTAAAGGGTGGTACAATGCATTTATGAAAAGGTACCCTGAATTAAGGCCACAGAAAAACGTAATTCGTATCTGCTGCTTCAGGAAACGTCAGTGAGGATGACATGGGGAAATGGTTTAAAAATATGTACACGTATTTAAAAGAAAAGGGATATGACCAAATAATGGACTATCCAGAAAGACTATATAATGCCGATGGGACCAACTTTGCACTATGTCCCGAAATAAAAAAGTTATTGCACCTCGACGCGCCAAAAATGTCTACGAGGTAGATTCAGGAAAGGTTAAAACAACGTTGACTGTGTTATTCACCTTTAGTGCAGTAAGTACTTATACTCAACTACTCATCATGTATCCTGGTAAACGGCTTCGTAAAGAGATTGGTGATTCTATACCAGAAGGATTTACATTTACAATTAGCGATACCGGTTGTATGAAGAGCGAAATCTTTTCGAGTAGATGGGAAACAGCTTTTTTCCTCAGTAAAAAAATTAACGCCACATTTCCGGTCGTCTTGTACGTCGATGGCCATAAAACCCATTTGGATAGGAAATTAAGTGATATCTGTGCAAGTAAGCAAATAATTGTTGTAGTATTATACCCCTTTGCTACAAAAATTCTGCAGCCGGCCGATGTTTCGTTATTCAAACCACTCAAAGTACCACGGACAACGATTATAGAAAAAAACTGCGATAAATCTGATGTAGAAGAAATTACAAAGCCTAACGTGGAAAACATTGTAATACAAACCGGATTAGTGAATAAAGAATGGAAATTGCAGAAGTCAAAAACATTGATTTTGATTTAAAGCAAACGATAATTGCTCGATAGAAGCTAAAGAGAATAATCCTGAAAAGTTAGAGTTAGAAAAAGAAGAAGAGACACCGTTAGAAAATTATCTCTTTTATCACAACACTCCTGAAAGAAAGGGACTGAAAAACTCTGGAAGAAATTCTTTTGAAAAACGTATTTAATTGTGTATTCAAGTGAACGGGGGCCACTTTGAACAAATAATTATGTAATAATTTACTTTAAGAATTGTCCACTAGCTTGAATCGCTAAAATATCGGATCATCATTACAAAAAGTCATCAAGTTGGCTTTGGATTGATGTTGAAAGAAGACAGATACATCGAAAAATGTTTGTGCATTCTTATTTCATTTGAACTTGAGCTTTGACAGAACTTAATCCTTTCAAGACGATGTATGTAATAGACTTAATATACATTCAGGACAACACCACTGTAATTTCGGTTTTCGAAATTTTCGTCTGGGACACATATGTCCCAGCAGACTTCTTATCCGGGACATATAAGTCCCAATAGTCCCATAAACAAAGACAGTATATTTCAGTTGAATTTTATTATTATTATAAAATAAACAAACTTCTTATATAAAATAAACAGATTTTTTGAAGAAGTAAAACACTAACATACGTTAAAAAAACGTTATCAAAGTAAAAGAAAAGTAATAGTTAAGTATGCTAACTTGCAAAGCAGTTTTTACATAGTGGCACGTTACACATTTGGCACCTGGTAGTAGTAGTCCTTCAACAGGATGGTCCCCAACATTTAATAATAGCTGATATGAAGTTGATCGCCTACCAGTACAACGGTTCCTTACAAAAACAGCATTTTCACGACCATGCCCAATTAGTTCTTCAGCAAGATCGATGAGAAATATTATAAACGGTTCATTCTTCTGTAATGTTTTATTGTGCAATATGGAAGCATTTAGAATGGCAGTCATCAAGAGTTTGTAGAAGACTTTTCGCTACCATTTCGTCGACTCTCTATCAAAGTCGTACAGAGTAGCAAGCTGATCGGAGAGATCTACTCCCCCTATGTGGTCGTTATAGTAAGCAATCGCTTCTGGGCAGTTAATAACCTTTTTCTCTCCATTTTTCATTTTCCTATAAACATCTGTTGTTTCTCTACCGTGACAGTTGCTCAATACAGGAACTTCTTGTGTCTTTCCACAAATAGGCAGTTATGCCATACATATTACCCATAACTTTGTGCTCGCCTCTCTCCATACTTCCTTCAAATTTTGGAACATTTTTTCGGTTTCGCATGCACGTACCACCTGCAGTAAAGGGCAAGTTATTAATAACTTTTACTGATATAAAAAAATCTGTCAAAACAAATGGAAGTCTTCTCAATATTTGGAATATAGTCTATCAATTTATGAACTACTCCTTCGCCTAAAGTATTGTTAACGTTTGCGTTAAGCTCTTTAGCCGAGTAAATGTCCATATTATAAACATATCCAGTTTTTGAGTCACATATTTCCCAAATTTTTATAGGCTTGAGCGGCAAATATTGTTTGAGGCTTGATCTTCCTTTGAATTTTGCCATTGACTCGTCGATGCTGTGGTTAGAACTTGAGCTCATGGCTGCTTGAAATATTTTCTTCAAACAGTGGACAACATCGTCCACATAATAGGTTTTGGAGGAATCAGTGGATTTTTGTGGGTCTGTATAATATATTTTAGAAAGTAATAACTTGCAGCGATCTCTGAATATGGCACTTTTGATAAATACATTTCCTAAACTCTTCGTGCTTGACCAATAATCGGAAAATTGCGGTAAACGATTATAGCACATGATAAGCGTGCAACCTAATACAATCATGATTTCAGAAGCATCTGTAGACGGAATCTTCTTGTTATTCATACCTCCTTCCATTACTAGTCGGGTATTCCACTGGAGCTTTGAAAGCTGGGATCTGCTTTCTAGGTTTGAAATTATTCATCGTATCCAAATTATTCCATAAAATGACTTCGTTGGGTGGTTGTTGAATATCCCTGGTTGTCTCGTCACTTGATTTGCCTTCAGATGAGGAGTTTCCTGCCTTTTCCGAAAGAGATCATGTTTTCGTTTATCTCCTCTTTTTTCATCTTCGCTTGTACTCATGTCGTTATCTTCACTGTTAGATCGGATTTTTCTTTTTTCTCCCCTTTTTTCATATTCGCTTGCACTCAAGTCGCTATCACTGCTAGGCACAAAATCCTGATCGTCGTAATCGTCTCTATCATGAAACGAGTCTTCAATGTCAGATGAATTTTCATCCAATTCAAGTAGCTCTTTTTCAAAAAGACGTTTACTGATTCTAGTAGAAAACGAGTATTAATTTCACTTAGGGCTAATGGGACATGAGACCATTACAAAAGACTAGTTCCAGGTCCATTCCTGACCTAATCGTCTATCATGATAACAAAGTCTTATGTCAGATGAATTTCATCAATTCAAGTATTTCAAAAACGTTTACTGATTACTAGTAAACATATTTACTTAGGGCTAATATTAGAATCAAGATAGTATATTCCTACTAATTATCGATAACAAATTTACAACGAATAAACACAATAATTATGTTAACTGTACATTACTTACGTTTTGTCGAAATATTCGCTATGACTCAACAAATTACACGAAAACAAATAGGTTAGGTGAACAATCGCTTGAGAATAAACACAAACTAAATGCTACAGAATGGCCGAATCGATGCGGAACGGGTCGGAAATGCTCGAGTACAACATAAATGACGGGTGGGGCACGATCTAATGAAAGTCCACTGACACGTATATGTCCTGTTAGTATTGAAAGGGTTAAATGTAACGTGACAGCCGACAACTTGATGACATTTTCTAATGAACACCGATGCTTTTGTGGCATATCTTCCACTATGGATACATTGTTTTCCTGTTTATATTGACGGTAAGTAATACACAGAGTACCAAACTGACGTTTTATTTAAAATGATATTTTGTTTTTATTTTATGTCATAGGTGACTAGAAAACGACAATGGTGAAAAACATTCAGTTTTTGCTAGACTTTAAATAAAAGTTGAAATATCACCAAAGTTAGTAAAATAGGCATATGAAGACCTTCACAAAAGTTAAAAGGGATTAAATTCTCTATAAACCCAAGTAATAAAATACAGGGTTTTTTCGAAATTTGATTGAAAGTTGACATGACCATATAAGACACTCTGTAGAAAAACGTTAACCTGTGTTATCTTAGGAGACTTCTGTCTTCATTGCTCTTTCCGTTTCCGTTTTCTTTCCAATTATTATAAGTTAAAGAATATTAAAAATTTCATTGAACCATGTTTTTCACAAATTTAAGGAATTTTTCAATTTAATTGGCAACGTTACAAAAATATGCTATACCAATTTCGGTACTAAATACACAATTTTAGGGTGAATTAAAACATGTAAAAATATACAGGGTCTCCCATTTAAAAAATATAAAGTTCTTACCGCGCCTTCTTGGAGTAACCTGTACACTCGCAAATAATTTTAGAAGATGAATCCTTAACCCCTAATAACTACTGAAAATTTTTTTTCGCTATCTTTGATGGTACAGAAAACATTGATCTTTGTCGCACTATTTGGCCCCCTTGAATTTTTAAATTTTAACAAGTGATTTCTTCTTATTGATCTTAAAACCCCCAATACCTGACTTTTAAAAAATTTTGCACTCCAAAACCGATGCGCCACTGCCAGTTTTAAAAATTTTTTTTATTTAGATAATGCTTTACAAATTAGCAAAGTTGCAAAATTGATAATTAGCCCACAATACCTGAATTCTAGTCATATAGTATTTTAAACACGATAATCCCCCTATTTTTGATCCGCCATTTTGAATTTTTTAATTTTGGCGAATGAGTTATACTTAGCGATCCTAAAAAAACCCAATGCACAATTACGTACTCTAAAACGGCGCACCACTGATTATTATATTATTTTTGTACCTTATTTCATATCTATAGCTTTAATGGTTCAAAAGATATCGCGCACACTCACACACAGACACACAATCAGACATGAGATTTTCTTTTAAAGATGTGTTTTTCGTATTGTTTAGGCCACAAAACGTCGAGAAATGTAAAAAAAAGTGTTCGAAAATTTAAACCAATTACATAGATTTCTCTTTATACGTACGTATATGAGAAAGCAATAGTTTATATTTTAAAGGTTTTAATGTTATCACTATCTCAAAAGCTCAAAATAGTAATGCAACCTAATTATTTTTAACAGGTAAGTAAATGAGCTGCACTTATTTTACTTTTAATTAATTAAGATAGAATGTATCAGTATCAAGTAATGGCTACAAGACATGAAACGTACTAGTTGTGAATGAAGGAATATTTTTGAATATGCAGAAGTGATTGACCGTTTCAGTTTGTAAAGGTGTATAATGAGTCCCATACGGCACCATTATTTTACATGTAATCTTATAATACTGATAGTGATAACATTAATAAAATAACAAATATTCATTGAAGGTATCTGTGAGTGCAACTGTGGTACATGGTAAACCACTTACGTGATACTCTTCCTTGTTAGAAAAAAACTCATGAACGTGCTACACCTTCCGCTTTGTTCATACCGGCGAAGAAGTTCTAAAAACTTAATGTATATACTCTAGAAAATCATTTATTGTAATTGCACATAGTGTAAACTTCACCCATACACGACCTCATCAGAATGAGGGCTCGATTTTTAAGATACCATAATTGCATTAACAAGAAGAATGCCAGAACAATTCCCTATAGATAATAATCTATACATACATTATAATCAAAAAGTAATTTTAGAAAAATATATGTTTTTATATATGTATACAACACACATTTAAAGCAATCCAATAGTTACGTTTTAATAAATGTTCTTACAGATTAACGTCTTTTGAAATAACCCTTTGAAAAATTATGGTCATAATTTACGTTAAGTACCACATTGAGTGTTTTCTTCACTAAAAAGCACATTTATTTATTCAAAATACATGTTTATTTTCCTGTTATTTAAATATATCATGAATTAAGGATATATGTGAATAAGTACATAAATTAGAAACAGATTAAATGGAACTTATGAACCTGTACCGTCTAAAATTTTATAAAAATATAAAAACTGGAAAACTAAATACAATTAGTACTCCTTTTTTTATAACTATATATAAAAAACTACATTAAGAAAAGCATTTTAATCCAGAATACACAGAACATTTAGAATGTAATTATACGATTGTTACTAGGGTCACATAGATTTATATAAGTATGTATATAATTTTTTGCGTTACTATTTAATTTTTGTCATCAAAATTTTAAAACTATTACTAGAAAGACAGCTATTCTAGTGCTAAAACATTTAAATTTACACAAAAGTGCTAATACTTTTTAATCTGTTCAATTTACATATACAGTATTAGAAAACAAGTTTCATAAGACATTTATCGCACGATCCGCTTAACGATGAGTTTTCGTAAAATCGAATGCGGTTAACACGCGTATAGCACGAGTTTTTTTCGATTTTACATATTTTTTCAATATAACGCAAATTATATATTAAGGTTTGAAAACCACTGATTTAGTAGAGACTTTTTTGGCGTCATACACTGCGAAAATTAAAAATAATAGTTTTATTTATACAATCGAAAAAGAATGCCAAATTTGATTTGTTTATTTTTATGAAGGTTGGATGCGGTTGTTCATATTTCGCGATAACCAGATTTTATTAAAACAACATCGCTATTCTTCAAACTACATCTTTTAAAAAAAGCGGTTACTGAAAGGTGATTAGAAGTTAGAATAAGTTGACCGTGTTTAATATGCATTCTAGAGCGATGAAAATTTCATTACTGAATCCAGGGCCTGCGATGCATTTTTTAGTATGATGCAAGTTTTCGTAACGCTTGCCAAACCTATTATACTGATTGATTGATCACTGCACCGTTTTATAATACCGGGCCCGATAGCTACGGTGTAAGAGACACAGTTTCTAACCTAAAATAAAAGACGAATATAAACTTTAAATGAACTTAAATAGAGATGTAAATATACCAAATAGAAGTTCGATTCATAAGAAGCTGGTCGCATTAGAAGCTAAATGAGGGTACCGAGGTAACTGTAAAAATTACTTTATTAGATTTAATTTTTGCAGTTAATGAATTTTTCGCACTTCCGAGACTAAAGTGACAACTCCATTATGACAAGGACTGAAGTGTCACTTTTTGTCCCTCCGGGATTTGACGAAAATTCCGGAAGGAGTAAATTACAAAAAAAAAAGATTTTATAAGTATTTTCTTGAAGAGAATTGATTAGAATTGTAATAGTTGACGTTAATATTTAAATTAGACTTTGGTGGTAATAATTCTTCATTACTTCTGTTGCTTTTCTATCAATTTTAGATAAACTTTCTTCACTCATGACAGAGCTCAGGACACACAGGATAGGACAATGACGATGACAATCATATTACAACGTTTCCAAATTATTCTTGTTACTAAGCAACGTAGCAGTGACTTCTCGCTTTGTGAGTGAATAAGGAGATAAGTCGTATTTTTAGGAAAATGGGTTTAAGTAATATGGATAAACAAAGTAAGTTCTATTTCCTTGTGTAAAACGAGATTAGACGATTCCATCATTATAGTGAGAGTAATACTGGTATGTACAAAGGAGATTTTTTATTTTATTGAAATATGAGATTGTGTAAAATGAGTCGAGTTGACTTACCTCTATATACACAAAATTATGTAGTGGCCTAATGAGATAACTTTTCACAACTATTAAATTGACTTACCTTCTTTAGCATGCGCATAAAGATTGTGCGCTATTTGCAAGTCCTTGCAAGCATCCGATTTTAAACTTAATTTAGTTTTCAGCGTGGTTTGCACGCAGTCCACATAGTCTCTAGTGTTTTGAATAGTATAAAAATGAGTTCTCGAAGTAAAATGATTGTTGAAATAGCGAAAAAAATTCAAATAATATTACTATAGTTGAGTTTGATAAAATCAAATAAACGTTAAAGTTTTATAGTTTATGGCTATTTAATCCTTTCAGACGCTGGACCAAGTTTTTCATACAACCACATCTCCAATGGAAAACTGTAACGGTATAAACGGGTGGTAGAACGGGATTACAGATAAATTGGCCTTTTTGCCCCGACTAATCAGCATTTTGGGTGTGGGTATGATGTTGCTAAATTTTGCACATCCAGAATAGTAAATCGTATAAGTCAAAATAGGGGATGAAGACGTAATCAGTCGGTTTTTGGGCGCCAGAATGTTTGGTAGTCAAAATAGGGGTCGTGGTGCCAAAATTACGAGTACATAGCGTGTCTAAACATACAAAAAACATACGCGTACCTATCCGCAATCAATCCCAGGTGTGCTGGACAGCAACTCAGCAAACCACCTGAAATAGGACTTCAAAATAGCACTACACGCCTGTCAAATAAAGGCGTGGTAAACACTCAATAAATTTACGTTAAGTTACTACACCTCAGTGTAAATAATTAGGCATTAAATAATAATCAAAACAAAACAAAAAAATCACCTTTGAAGGCACTCTAAATGAATTAATACTCAACTAAAAAAATCCAATAAAACACTAAATATCATTAACGCTATTACTCAATAATAAAGAAGAAAAAAAATAACTTCGTTACGTTAAAACTAAATTACCGGTAAACTTGCAATTTGCAAAAAAAAACTTTTATGTAACACAAAAGGGTTTTCATAGAATTAAAACAAATTTATAAAACCTAACAAAGCTATAATAAAATAAAACAATAAGATAAATATAAACATACGATAATGCGCATAACCAAAAAAAATGCTTAATGGGCGACAGGATGTCTGATCAGAATTTTGCGTAACACCGTTCTAAATTGTTTAATCTATAGATATATATATATATATATATATATATATATTTCGTGGATTATTTACCCACACTACTACAGGGTCAATTGCCCTTTACTACTAAAATAAAAAAAAAGTGTGAAGGCGGAGCGTCAGAATTATGATTAAATTCAATAACTAAATCAAAACAACAACTTAAATTAAAAAGGTAAACGACTCCGCTTTCAAACCTTCGTTAACAACAAAATAATTTGAAACATTCAATAAAAAAACAATATTATATTACCTTAATGGCTAGATTTACACCTCCTCTGTGTTACAACAATTGAAAACGAACCAGGTGATCGGTTACAGCTATAATGGAAATGGAATCTTCCTGCTCTGACAAATGATGAATGAAAATATTGACTATTGTTCTTTTATACACAAACAATTCCTTAATTGAATTTCGGTAAAATGTTACTGCATTAATTAAAAACTTCTTTTAAAATAATAATTTGTGCGCTCAACTTGCTTGTTAACTTTTATCTTTCAAATAGTTTTATTTAAACTAACAATCCAAAAGGTTAATAACTTTATTTAAATAACGATAATTTTAATATACAGCGAAAGTTTCTTTATATTCCAACACGCTTTGTACGGCAAATAAGTGGCACTTCAAGAACGTTAATGTTAAAAAAAATCCGCAAAAGCGATATAAACCAAAGAGGTCACTGAAGCACTAATATAACACGACGATGATCTCTAGGTGACTTGATGACGTTAAATCGAAATCGGCACTAGGTATAATCCTTTGGTGATTGAACAGTTTTACTTAAAATCCCTTCACAGGTCTTCTTCAAAAGTAGCTTAACTACCCTTACTACACAAAAGTACGTTCGTTAAACACCAAAAGGTCCAATATATCAACGTTCTAAACCACCCCTTAAAGCGTAACAACAAGCGTCCCCGTACTACTACTCGAGAGCGCGATCAGTTTCAGAATCAATCAAATTATTACCAAAAATCCATCTTGGATTTTGAATCCCACCACTCAAAAAAAAATCTCATCTAATTTAATTCCACCAATTAAAAAAATGGAAGGAGAAGATAAGGTATCCCCAACACAAACTTCGTTTCCAATCGTAAGGGCTCGATAGTTTTCAAAATTTTAAATGTCAGCAAAATCGACGTGAAACGTATCCCTATATTTTCGTTAAAGTACAAGCAATTAGTCCCACATGCTACCTCTACGATTCAAAACCAACATACTCAATATTAATCTGAACCACTATAATTAAGCGTCTTTATGTCGCCAACATGACATCACATACACATAAATCTACGTTCTTTCTTTAAATTACGTAATTTATACAAAACTTTCCATTAAATCTTGAGGAAATCAAACGAAATAAACCTTATATACACTTATATACAACTATTTACAAATAAACGTTACTCAAACTTCTATAAACGGGGAATAATAAGGAAAAACAACCTAAATTACGGAATAATAATTCACAAACAAAACAAACTAAAGCTCGCCATACACACACCATCCCTAAAGGTCGCAACACACGTAACACAAATTTATCTATAAAACTCAACTTGACAACAAAACAAAATATGTATATACGGAATCTAACTAAGTGCATAGAATTACAAACAAAATTACCCACTACGTATACAGGGTGTTCAAAATACCCTGACAAAACAACGGACATGTGAGATAATTGAAAAATTAATATAAATTTTAACTTATTTATTTTTACAGATTCGATTGACTCAAGTGAAGCTCCATCGTTACCACCAGACATGGCGGCACAATTTGCAGAAATTTTTAATTCTGATGATGAGAATTTGGACCCTAATTTTTCTCCTGATGACTCATCTGGTGACTCTTTGGATAACAATATGCTGCATACACATCAAAGAAAGAAAAAAAAGAAGAAATCATGTCTCAAGGAGGTGAATCAATATAATATCGTAGTAAATCAGAATGCCGATGTGGAAATTGGAGTAAATATAAATAGAAGGTCTAAAATTAAGAGAAGAGAGGAAGCTCAATAGAAATACTGGAAAAGAATATATTACGAGATCAAATAAAGTGGTTCCTGAAAAAACTGTAGAAATAAATGTGCTGAAAAATTTGATAACAATGTCCGAACAACATTATTTATAGATTTCTCTTATCTCTTATCGGGAGCTATAATAGACGAACACAATACATAAGCGACTTAATTTTATTGGAAGATAAGAACGTTATAAGAATTCGTAAAGAAAATAGTAATAAGAAGCGTACGGATACAGCAGTGTACCATTTTAATATCAACTATAGTTTACAACGTACATGTGAAGATTGTTTCAGAAAAATGGCAAAATTGGAAAATGAAAAAGCCAAGTTAGCTCAAGAGATACAAGAACATCATCAAAAAGTCGAGGAAGGCTATGCTAGTAAAAGAAACGACAAATCCTCTTCCGAAACGGACCCTGAGAAGAAAACTATCTGTTTTGATTTACAACAATGCCTGCTAACCCCAGATATACAAACCGGCGAAGCATTTTACAAGAGACAGTTGTGGACTTACAATCTCACAGTTCATGACAGCGATTGTGATTTAGCCAAGAAGGGTAGCAACGAAATAGGCTCGTGCCTGTACCGTTACCTAACAAAAATTCTAGACCCGATGGTGACCCATATTGTGATGTGAGGGTCAAAATAAGAACAGCTGCATCTCGGTCACTTGTCTCATCGCATTACCGAACTGTAAAAATTTGACTATTATTGACCATAAGTTTATGTTGCCAAGACATACGCACATGGAATGCGATACAGACCATAGTAATTTAAAAATTGAACATCCACATGATTAGGCTCAAATGGTACGCCTTGTAGGTAAGAAGAATCCTTTTGTTGTGCACGGAATGGTGTGGTCAGAGTTTTTAGATTTGCAGACTTGTTTTCAAAAGCTTTGATTAACAGAAAATAAGATACGGTGGGAAATAAGTTTAATTGCAGAGAA
>JARFJB010000025.1:495000-500000 GCA_036346205.1 Vesta saturnalis
TTGGATTCGTGCGTGTCTATGTGTTATGTTGTATTGTCTTCTGTGTCTGTGTCTGTCTGTTGTGCTGTGTGTGTGTGTGTGTGTGTGTGTGTGTGTGTGTGTGTGTGTGTGTGTGTGTGTGTGTGTTATGTCGGTGCCTGTTTCTGAGTCTGTGTCTGTGCCTGTGTCTTTATCTGTGTCTGTCTGTATCTGTGTCTGCGTCTGTGTCTGTATCAGTCTCTGTGTCTGTGTCTGTGCCTGTGTCTGTGTCTGTGCCTGTGCCTGCGTCAGCGTCTTCGTCTGCGTCTGCATCTGCGTCTGCCCCTGTGCCTGTGGCTGCGCTTGTGTCTATGTATGTGTCTGTGTGTGTGTGCGTTTGTGCGTGTGTACGTGTGTGCGTGTGTGCGTGGGTGCGTGCGTGCGTGTGTGTGCGTCTACGTGTGTGTGAGTATGTGTGTGTATGTGTGTGTGTGTGTGTGTGTGTGTGTGGCATGTGTGTGTGTGTGTGTGCGTGTTTGCTCGTGCGCGTGTGCGTGTGGGTTTGTGTGTGTGCGTGTAACATGAAATAAGAGTGAATAATTTTTCATTCTGTTTAATTAGAATAAATAAATATACATTACATTCTGCACAAAACGGGCAATAGTAACATATGTGTCCATATAATTCAATATTGCTTATCGACACAAACCTCGACAATAAATATACAAAAACATTGTGAAAGTGAACTGGACATGTAACTAATGATTTCTTGCAAAGGAATATTAATTGTAATACAGACAGGTATGATGTCTATCCAGAATGTTGATACGTAAGACATAAGTAAATAATTTAAGGTCCAACAAAATTAAACGGAACACCTTAACAGTATATTAAAAAACAAATTTCATAAGACCAGTCTTGAAGAAGAAATCCAAGTTTAAAATAACGAGTGGCGTAGCCATGAGTTTTTTAATGAATGAACGCTTCGTTTTATGGAACATGTTTTTTGTAATTTGCCCTTTTTTAGCAAACATTTTTACTTTAATTGTTTTAGGATTATTGTGGAGGTTGGTAATATCTTAATTTTAAAAGTGAACATTTGATCTAGTCGCCTTTTGTTTTACCCAAATTCTGGCACAAAACACGATCATGGAAGATAATCAAGACAATTTTGTATGTACGCCCCTGAAATACGTTGCGAATTTGCTCACATTAAAGTTTTCCACTGTACGCATCCTGTTTTTGTCATATGTCAGAGTGACATGAGCGACATAATTCCGGATCAAGCTTCGCCAACCTAAAAGTTTTCGTAAAATATTTTGTGAATTATTAGCTATAATTACATGGGAAATGATGACGTCGCCTTTGTTAATGTCTATTAAATAATCAAAATGGAAGCAACTTACAAAAAAATATTTAAAGTGATAATAGATAGTATTAAAAGGTAAAATACTTTCGGAACGGCACAATGAGTCATGAAAAGCTGCGCGAAAATCAGCTGGTTCGCCAGTAGCGTTGCACGAACATTTCATAAATGGGTTATGTGGTTAAACCGAAATGTTACGAATTGAAGTAAAATCAAGCGATAATTTATAATTAATAAAGCTATGTTTCGTGAAATACTTGAGTTTTCAACAATGTCTGTTGAATAACTAACTTTATTTACAGAATAACAAAACGATCTTTACTAAAACCCAATCTTATAATTTATCCTAAACTACTGTAAAATGATACATGTACCCGCAAAGCATGAAAGATAACATTAATATCTGGCTCTTTGAGGTACAGTTTAATAGTATGTCGAATGTGTTGAAACTTAATAAACTAAATATACTATTTGAAACGCCCCCAAAAAGGTATACTTCTTATTAGTTTGAATGAGATTACTTTATTATTTTGGTTTAGGAGTAAATTATTTAAAAAAATTTTTTTAATTTATTTATTCACAAACGGAATATAAAATGAACACGTAAATATTTACAGAAATATAAAATGCTAACTCACAAAAATTAATTGAGAATTATAATTAAATCTTTCACTAAAATTATGCCACAAAACAACTTATGTCAAAAATGTAATCATAGGAAACCACAATTGCTAAAGTTTATTTTTAGTATAATGTAAATATTGGATATTAAGCGTGTCATATGATTCCATCAGAACCATCCTTTTATCAACAGTATTGCACCATTTACAAATTTATGCAATAAGTTAATATGAGTGAATGTCACAAATAGTTATATGACTTACCGAAAACCCAATTTTTTAATAATCTTTCCCAAAGTGGAAAGTACACCTTTAAAATCAATACCTCTCTGCAGAATTTTATTGTGGATACCTGTTAATTTAAATGTAATTATATTTACCATGTTAAAATTGTTTCATTACCTTTTAACGTAGACACTTTCTTTTCAATAATATAAAAATTATGTATAATTGATTTTATCTGCTCCAATTCTCCCTGATACAGGTTACTTTTAGGGTTTGGTCTGTTTTTATTTATTCTAGGTGAAGAAAACTTTGTTGCTTTGCCTTGGGAAATCTCCTTCATTTCTGATGTAACTTTACGATAAGTGAATCCACCTATCTTCGTAGCAGCTAAAATTTGCTCCTTAAGGTTTGACAAAGGGATTGCCACTCCCTCCTTGGCTTCTTTTGTCATGAATTCTATGACGTGTGCAACAATTACTGGAGCTTGACCGTGTAGAATCTTTTCACGAACGCCGATCTGTTTCGATTTGTTTGCCATTGTTTGGTGACTATAAAAAGAAAAAAACATACTGGTAAATTACACTTAAAGCGATCATATTGCAAACTTACCAAAATGTACACACAAAGGCTCAAAAAGAGCTCTGAAAATAACTGTTTATTAAAAGAAAATGTAAAAGTCAGAAATATAACCTATAACTCAAGCGTGCACCAAATTGTAAATAAACTACTTAAAATTTCTACGGTGATGAATTGCGCACGCGACGGCAAATTGTCAAATTGTGACCAATATTGGTTTGTGCGCACTGTGTCGTTCCGAAAGTATTTCAGCTTAAGTACCACTTTTAATAGATTTCAATGCATATAAACGAGATATTAAAATATAACAAGTTTTCAATTGCATTTGAAAACAGAACGAACATGTTAAGTTTGAACAATAAACTAGTGAATACAATACATGTAATTTCGTTCCTGTAAAATTTGTACATCAGTAAATACATTTAAAAAACTATATGCAAGAATGTTGATGGTCTCCAAATGAATACTTAGAGATTATTACTACTGTAAATTAGGTACATTTGTAAATATTGGTTTAATGCTAAGATGTTTTATTCAAATCTTATGTAACATAATCTACTTAAGCTAAAATGCAGACATTAGCAACTATAACATAATTTATCAAAAATAACTAGACTAGCATTCACCAGTATACTTGGAATAGATCAGTATTATTACAGAAGATTGCACTGTACCATACTCCTTTTATATGTTTTAAATAGTAATAAAATATATTGGCTTCGGTCAGTAATAGGTACTAAAAGAGTTTTTGTGGTAACAGGAATGTAAAGTTAGTTCCTGTGAAACGTTTTAAATGGCTATGTAGCGTCATAATGATTGTTCAACTTCAGCCCACGGTCACGTTACTTATTCACTAGTTTATTGACCAAATTTGTCAAATCTACATAAAAACAACTTTATAGTAGAACACTCATACATTTATATAAAATAGAGCTCCTTTTCAAAATTATACATTCCATTTATAGTCAATACGTGTTCAATCGTTTAATTAAAAGGTGTTAAATTCACATTACATTAGATTTAACCACCAACTATAATCTGCATCATAAATTTAGTATTAGTACTAAAGATTCCTATTATTGGGGATTAATTTTACGTAATGTCCTGGATTGTAATAAAAACATGCTTTTATATTTCAAAATTTGTTTTATTGAACATTATGACAAAATTTAGCTTTCATTAAATCCGTTCATAGTCAACCCACTTTTATGCGAGAGGCACCCATAAGTAATGTTTTAGAGAAAAGTATTGATCTCGAGTTTTCAACAGATTTACACGTTTTCAGCATTTTGTTTAGTTTTAGTGGGCTACCTATAAATTATCTCGATTCTATCAAATTTTGGTTCAAATTTTTTTGCTAATAAAGGTACCTTATAGAGGACCGTAAGTACATTTTGTGAATATCTGGATAACTGCTATCTTTATTGAAAATATCTGGTGTGGAACACCACACGGCCTTCCAATCTTAAAAATGGAAAAGAAATGAACAATTTTAATTTAATTTTTTTTTAGATAACTGTGCAACTTCTTTTTATAAGTTCATAACGAAAACAGGCAACATTGTTAAAACAAAAATAATATTCTGTGTCAGAATGACGTTTAAAACTTCATGTCAGATAGAGATTAATAGGCATAACGTTTCGTCATTTCACAAATAATAATTTTAGCATGACGAAATAAATACTAATTCATTAATTGATTTAATATTACTTAAAACAACGTGTTACGCTGCTGCCTCATCGAGGGAAACCTGGAATTTTCAGCCGCCCCTGTTTTAATATTTCGCATATAGGCTCTCATTGCTTTAAGCATTGAATTTTATTAGTGAGTATGAGGTAAAGAGTAGTTAAAATTGATTAATATAATTCAAGTTAACAGGTACTCGCTCTATAAGTATATATTTAATTTGTTTTAATACAAGTACTATAAAAGATGCTTTGCTATTGATCACCTCTTTTATTTAAACCGTAAACATTGAACTCTAAATAAATTACTAGAGCTCGTATTTATTAACAATCATTCATTTTTCATCAATCGCTGGTGAAGAATTTTGTTTGTCAAGGGGACCTGTGACCTTTATCAACTTCCGTATCCGCCGTCCGTCCGAATCAACTTTATTTCATGTAACGCAGGATAAGACCATGAATATTATCCCCTACTGAGAGACCTAGAGCAGCCGTTTGGGAACAGCATACATTCAGGATTGGACCCAAAGACCGCCTTGACATTATTTAATCTTTGGGTGGCGCCCGGAA
>JARFJB010000025.1:502500-602500 GCA_036346205.1 Vesta saturnalis
GTGTGAGTGTGAGTGTGAGTGTGAGTGTGGGTGGTGAGTGTGAGGTGAGTGTGAGGTGAGGTGATGGGTGGGGTGTGGTGTGATGTGGTGTGAGGGGGTGTGGAGTGAGGTGTGAGTGTGGAGTGTGGTGTGTGTGAGGTGAGTGTGGGTGTGTGTGAGTGTGGTGTGTGTGTGTGTGTGTGTGTGTGGTGTGTGTGTGGTGTGTGGTGGGGTGGGTGCGTGAGGTGCGGTGCGTGCGTGGGTGGTGCGTGGGTGGTGGTGTGTGTGTGTGTGTGTGTGGAGTGTGTGTTGTGTGTTTGGTTTGTGTTGTGATTTGTGTGTGTGTTGTGGTGTAGTTGTGTGAGTTGATGTGGTGGTGTGGGTGTGGTGTGTGTTGGTGGTTTGTGTTTGTGTGTGTGTGTGTGTTGGTTGTGGGTGTGGTGGGTGTGGTGGTGGGGGGGTGTGGTGTGGTGTGGTGTGGTTGGTGGGGTGGAGTGTGGTGTGATGTGAGTGTGGTGTGAGTGTGGGTGTGAGTGTGGTGTGGGGAGGTGTGGTGGTGTGAGTGTGAGTGTGAGGTGGAGGTGGGGAGTGTGGGTGGGTGTGAGTGGAGTGTGAGTGTGAGTGGAGGTGTGAGGTGAGGTGTGAGGTGTGGAGGTGTGAGTGGTGGAGGTGGTGAGTGTGAGTGTGAGGTGGAGGTGGAGTGTGAGGTGAGGTGAGGTGGGTGAGTGTGAGGTGGAGTGTGAGGTGGAGGTGGAGGTGGAGGGGTGGTGGTGTGGTGGTGTGGTGTGTGGTGTGTGTGAGTGTGAGTGTGAGTGGGGTGGAGTGGAGGTGGAGTGTGAGTGTGGTGTGGGGTGTGTGTGTGGGTGGTGTGTGTGTGGTGGTGTGAGTGTGGAGTGGGTGGAGGTGGAGGTGAGTGTGGGGTGGGTGGTGAGGTGAGGTGGAGGTGGTGAGTGTGGGTGGGTGTGTGTGGGGAGTGTGTGGTGAGTGTGGAGGTGTGAGTGTGAGGGAGTGTGTAGGTGGAGTGTGAGGTGTGAGGGGAGGTGTGAGGTGGGGAGGTGATGTGAGGTGAGGAGTGGAGGGGAGGTGATGGAGGTGAGTGGAGTGGGAGGTGGAGTGTGAGGGTGGATGGTGTGAGTGTGAGTGTGGAGTGTGGGAGGTGGGAGGTGAGTGTGAGGTGAGGTGAGTGTGGGTGAGGTGAGCGTGAGTGTGAGTGTGAGCGTGAGCGTGAGGTGAGTGAGTGTGAGTGGGTGTGTGTGTGGTGTGTCGTGTGTGTGTGTGAGTGTGTGTGTGTGTGTGTGTGTGTGTGTGTGTGTGTTGTGTGTGGTGTGGGTGGGTGTGTAGGGTGAGTGTGGTGGTGAGTGTGGGTGTGGTGGTGTGAGGTGGAGTGTGAGTGTGAGGTGAGTGTGAGTGTGAGTGTGAGTGTGGGAGGTGAGTGTGAGTGGTGAGTGGTGAGTGTGAGGTGAGGTGGGAGTGTGAGGTGGAGTGTGAGGTGGTGAGGTGTGAGTGGAGTGAGGGTGTGAGGTGGGGTGATGTGTGGAGGTGAGGGGGAGGTGAGTGTGAGTGTGAGTGTGGAGTGTGAGTGGAGTGTGAGGTGTGTGTGTGTGTGTGTGGGTGTGTGGTGGGTGGTGGTGTGGGTGGGGTGGTGGAGGTGGGTGTGAGTGTGGGTGGGGTGTGGTGTGTGTGTGTGTGTTGTGTGTGTGTGTGAGTGTGGTGGTGGATGTGTGTAGTGTGGTGTGAGTGTGATGTGTGAGTGTGGTGTGTGTGTGAGTGGTGAGTGTGTGTGTGAGTGTGAGTGTGGTGTGAGTGTGAGTGTGGAGTGTGAGTGTGAGTGTGAGTGTGGTGTGAGTGTGAGTGTGGAGGTGGTGGGTGGGTGAGTGTGAGGTGTGAGTGTGAGTGTGAGGTGAGTGTGAGTGTGAGTGTGAGTGTGAGGTGTGAGTGTGAGTGAGTGGTGTGAGTGTGAGGTGTGAGTGTGAGTGTGAGGTGAGTGGAGTGTGAGTGTGAGTGGGTGTGAGTGTGAGGTGTGAGTGTGAGGTGGTGAGTGTGAGTGTGAGGTGTGGTGGTGTGTGTGTGTGTGTGTGGTGAGTGTGGAGTGTGAGTGTGGAGTGTGAGTGTGGGTGTGAGGTGTGTGGTGTGGTGGTGGTGTGTGTGTGTGTGTGTGTGGTGTGTGTGTGTGTGTGTGGTGTGTGGTGGTGGTGGTGTGAGTGGGTGTGAGGTGGTGGTGTGTGTGGTGTGGTGTGTTAGTGTAGGTAGATGTGGGAGGTGTGGTGTGAGTGAGATGTGTAGTGTGAGTGTAAGTTAAGGAAATGGTGTGAGTGTGAAAGTCGTGAGGTGGAGTGTGGTAGTGAGTGAAGTGTGTGGTGTGAGTTGTGTAGTGTGAGTGTGAGTGTGGTGGAGTGTGAGTGTGAGTGAGTTTGAGGAGGTAGGTGTTGAGTTGTGATGTAGTGAGGTGTGAGGTGAGGTTGTGAGTGTGAGTTTGATGTGAGTGTGGAAGTGTGAGTGTGGGTGAGTGTGAGGTGAGGTGAGTAAGTGTGAGTGTAGAGCGTGAGGTGAGTGTGAGTGTAGTTGTGAGTGTGGTGTGAGTGTGGTGTGTGTGACAAGATGTGGTGTGTGGTGTGCGTGTGTGGTGTGGTGCGTGCGTGCGTGAGTTTGCGTGGCTGCTAAGGATGTACGTGGTGTAGGTAGGGTGCGTGGTGGAGTGTGACGAGTGGTAGGTGGGTGTGCGTGTGGTGTGTGTGATGACTTTATGTAGAAGATTTGGTTTTACGTTTAAGTGATAACATGTATGATTGTAGCTTAGATTTAGGCATCTGAACGAGTTGAAAACATCGTATGCGACTGAGTTACCATGCATCAGAGTTGTATGTGTGGATAGATTATTTAGTTTGTAAATATCTGTACAGAATGTAGTGTGAGGTTTCAATGGAAAATTTTTTTCTGTAAGAATGTAGGTTTGAACTGTTTAAATGTAAGCGAAAATGAAAATGACGAGGGCTGGTTGCGAAGTATTGATAAAATTAGTTAACACTTGGCAAATTACTGTTTTGTATTTGTATTTTTGGGCCAGGACACAAACAGATATGTCAGACATCTGTATGTGCACGTACTACTAATGGTTATTAGCTCTACCCGTCCCTACAAGTTTGCACTACTAAAGGAATTCAACCTTTAGTAAGGGATCTTTAACGTGTCAAACATTATATTGCGAGTGGACCTACAGTTTAACATTCTATTCGAGTAGGACAGATTTGGTTTTTTTCCGTTTTAGAACAACAGCTACCATGGCCAGATTTTCTATCCGCGCCGCTCGGGTGAAAAACAAGCACTCGAACCGTTCCATCACCGAGGCAGTTCTGTATTGTATTTATTTTTTTTTTTATTGTAAAATATCCTGTACATGAAATATAGTGCATTTGAGAAGCTTTCAAGAAAAAAATATATTTTCTCTTGAAAATGATACATGTTGTATAGAAACCCGTAAAGAAATAAATAATTATATACAAGAAATTGTGGCATTATATCGTATTTTAAACATTAGTTATATCCACGAAGTAAGGTTAAAGGATATAAATTTAAACTTTACTTTCACTTTCTTTTTTACGATGTACTTTCTTATTGTGAAGACTAGTTTTTTTTTCGCTACCAGAATGGCTAGTAATTAGCATACAATTGCTAGTATCAATTGTAAAAACTTCCAGTATAAAAATTGAGATTTATTATGTAGTATGGGAAATTTGCAAACGTTCGGTATTTAGCAAAAAAGAAGATATAAATAAAAGCATCTACTTAAAAAATGAATCCGGTATCAAGCTTATAAATTGAGTAACACATTAACCGTTAAATATTGATAAAGAATGCAACTAATTAACCCGCAAACAATTATGTAATGAATTGCGAAAGAAAAGTAGGTTCAAATACCTTTTGTATTCGAAAAAAATTGTTGTCATGTTAAACAAACTTATAAGATTTAAAAAACTACACCGTTAAATGCAAATACCGATTTTCTATTATTATTTCTTAATTAAAATATGACGAATGATTACAATATACATCTTGAATGGAAAGTTACAAACAAATTCTTAATTCAAGTTAAGCACTCAGGAATACTGGGAGGATTTAGGGATATTGTTAGGCTGCCGAGAAATGTTTAAGAATGGCTACCTTAAATTGACTTAACTCAAAGTTTGGAGGAAAACAGGAACTGGGTAGTGCATTCCACAATTTGGTCGCCGTGTGGAAAAATGTAGATTGAGCCCGTTTAGTGTGACACGATTGAATTTTGAGTGCGTAATTATGGTGTGAATGGGCAAACCGAGTGTTCCTAGCGGAGATGGCCTGCGAAGGTATTAAGGAGTGTATTTCGGAGGCACACTTGCATAGTAGTAGCGATAGAACAAGGCAAGAGCCGAAACTATTTTTCTATGCTCAAGAGGCTGTAGGTCAGACATCAGAAATGGGTCATTTATAAGCCTGGTAGCTCTTTTTTGGATGATGTTTACCATATCAAGGGCGTATTGGGGAGCACTGACCCAGAGGTGGGAATTGTATTCCGGACGAGGTCGAATTTGAGCCTTATACAGTAAAAGGAGTTGTTGCGATGTGAAGTACTATTTAGATCTGTATAGGAAGCCCAGTTTACGGGAAGCTGACAAAAGGTGTTCAACCCATGAAAGGTTCGGTGATACGGACATCCCTAGCATAGAAATAGAGTTGCTAAGCTATTCATATGTATCTTTCTTGGCGGACGTTGAACGTGAGTAGATTATTCCTTGCCCATTTAAGGACATGTTCTAAGTCACTGTTGATTGAGGCTGCCATTTTCACCTTAAGGTCCTGTCTAGACTTATTGTTGTGGTAAAACTAAGAAGAACTACAATGTAAAGTATTGTCATCTGCAAAGCAATGGATCGGGTTAGTTGTTGAGGAAATGGGGTCATTTATGTACAGCAGGAAAAGTGTGAGAGGTATTACTGTTCCTTGTGGTACTCCCGCGTTAATAGTGGTTTCTTTCGAAAAGAAGCCATCGACGAGAACGCGTATACGTATTTGTCAAGAAAGCTGTGTATCCAATTGATGAGTGTATCGGATGAGCCGAACGAAGTGAACTTGGTAAGTAGGCACTTGTGCCAAACCTGGTCAAAAGCTTTTGAAATATCTAAAGCAACTATGACTGTTTCACCGGACCTCTCTAAAGTGTTATTCCAAAGTTGGGTGACATGAAAGAAGATCACTCGTGGAATGACTATGTCTAAACCCATCCTGGTGATCGTTTAAGAGTTTATTGGACTCGAGGAACGAAAGTAGTTGGTGGTTGATGGCTTTCTCCATGATTTTCGACAGAAGTGAAGTGATAGCTATTGGTCGATAGTTTGTCATCCTTTTTAGGTATAGGCTGGACATTTGCCAACTTTCACGATGAGAGAAACTCTCCAGATGACATGGAGATCGAAAAAGGTTTGGACAATACAGGTACTACCTCGGAGTAGCATTTTCTAAGGACAATAGCTGGAATACCGCCCGGGCCAGTCGCCTTGTTTAAGTCAAGTTTATTAATAATTGATTCCAGGAGCTTGTAACGAAAGTGGGTTGGTTTAATAGCGTATGGGGTAGATTTGGGCAACGACACAGTTTTACTAGAATCATTGAAACATGAATTTGATGCAAAGTAATCGACAAAGAGGTTAGCTTTTTCAGCAGGATTAGCTACTACAGCTCCGTCGCGAGACGTCATGGGAGGAAAGAAAGATGTACTAAAGTTTTTACTGGTGGCTTTAGCTAATGACCAAAATTTACGACCTCCCAAAGGACATGAGACTAATTCTTTGCATTTACGTTCTTCAAACATCTTTTGGCTTTGGTGATGATGCTTTTGCAATTATTTCTTGCGGCAATATAGTTGGCGTGATTTTCGATAGATTTATTTGATAAATGAATAAAATGATTGGTTTTGGAATAATATAACTAGTCAACACTCAATTAGCAAAATATATTTATTAAAGATCTAGCTATTTTTTGATAAAATAAAATAGAATTAGATTTCTAGATTTCATAGATGGCTTTATGCGTTTATGAAACTGTTGTATTAACAGCAAGCCTATATTTGCGTTTTTAATTTTCATATTTCATAAATTTTGACGTCTTAAATAATTCCTAAAGGTATTAACAGTTACTAAGGACGATAACTGTAATTGTTATGAAACGTGTAAATTTATATAAAGATAAATAGAAAAATACACTAGTTAATATCTGCAAGATAACTATTTTAATGATGTTATAGATATTTATTACCGTAATACCTACAAATAAACTATACTACAATATACCAGAATAAGGATACTTCTAACAATATTTAACGTGTCAGAACCCAAAAGGTATACTTGTTTCATTTAACTAAGGGAGTCTTCCTATTTGTGCTATTTAGCTGATTCATAGAAACTTCTGTAGCTTAAAAGCTTAAGTGGTCGAACCTTTAAGTACCAACTATAATTTTCGTACATTAAATGAAAAGTGTCTAGATAATGTTCAATATATGTAGTTAAAATTAAAAATCATATTAAACGAAACTACATTGTGTTATCACTGAACAATAACAATTATGACTATTAGTAAGGTGTTAGGAGGTGTTTTCATGTGTCTTCTTTACGGCAGTTTGATAATATTTCATTTATTAAGGATCTAGTTATTATTTAATAAAATTAGATTCTATTAGTTGGCTTTATCAGTTTGTCGAACCGCTATATTAATAGCAGGCTTATGTTTTCGTCTTTTTCATATTTTGTAAATTTTTTCTAATATCTCAGGCAATTCTTATACATATTACAATTTACTGAGTACGATAATTGTAATTCTAATCGAAACATATAAATTTATATAAAGTATAAATAGAATAATTAAAAAACCGTTCTCTGCATACGGCTATGGTAGTGCTCCGGGATCACAAATTCAGGTAAACTAGGCTGACACCTAAAAATAGCACACGAAACGGCAACGGTCCTGGATGTCCCTACCAAACACAAGACTAGCTTCAGGATTTAGTATAAAATTTAGAGTAATTTTGGGCAGAGCGGTTGGATTTTGGTACAGATTTCAAGGTAAAAGAAAGATCTAGGTCCCTATTGTCAGAGATTCTTGATTTAAGCACCAATTTTTCTCAAATATTTGCAGAAAAACACCATCCTTTGCTCAATTCAATTATGTAAATTTTCAAAATTTGATTAAAAATAAATAATATGGTACAGGAGAGACTTAGCAGGAGAGGGAGAGAAAGAGAGAGAGAGAGGAATGGAGATGGAGAGAGAGGAGAGGAGAGGGAAGAGAGGGAGAGGGAGAGGGAGAGGGAGAGAAGGAGAGGGAGAGGAGAGGAGAGAGAGGGAGAGGAGAGGAGAGGAGAGGGAGAGGGAGAGGAAGGAGAGGGAGGGAGAGGGAGGGAGAGGAGAGGGAGGAGAGGGAGAGGGAGAGGGAGAGGAAAGGAGAGAGAGGGAGAGGAGAGGGAGAGGGAGAGGAGAGGGAGAGGAGAGGGAGAGGAGAGGGAGAGGAGAGAGGAGAGGGAGAGGGAGAGGAGAGGAGAGGAGAGGAGAGAGGAGAGGGAGAGGGAGAGGGAGAGGAGGAGAGGGAGAGGAGAGGGAGAGGGAGAGGAGAGGAGAGGGAGAGGGAGAGGGAGAGGGAGAGGGAGAGGGAGAGGGAGAGGAGAGGGAGGGAGAGGAGAGGGAGAGGGAGAGGGAAGGGAGGGAGAGGGAGAGGGAGAGGAGAGGAGAGGGAGGAGAGAGAGGAGAGGAGGAGAGGGAGAGGAGAGGAGAGAGAGGGAGAGGGAGAGGGAGAGGGAGAGGAGAGGGAGAGGAGAGGAGGGAGAGGGAGAGGGAGGAGAGGAGAGGGAGAGAGGAGAGAGAGTGAGGAGAGAGGTTTCAGTCTACGTGGAATGACATACGACGTCGTAGGGGTGTCAGAATATTACCAATGGATACGTATCCAACCAATCAACTCAAGGGAGGTGGTTCAGCTTCTGGAATTTTGCGTACATGATGTTCCACACCTTTCAAAAAATTGATCAATTTGTTAATCAGCCAAAATATCTCTTGTTCCACAATTTAATCATTAAATTTATTGGTCCATTCTGATTTTAGGACAATAAATGGTAATCTACGGAACAACAATAGTACAATCGATAGTAATTGAGGATTTGTACTTAATTGATTTATTTGGAACACAATTTAAGGCGTTACTTTGATTGATGCGTCTGCACATCATGCATCCTGTATTTTAGTAACTGCAAAGCAATATATAAAAAGTAATACTAAGTAAAATATGGAAATGAAATACGATAAAGTAGTTTAGCTAATTCAAGAAAATATATCAGATAATTCACTTAGTCAGGACTGTTTTTTCTTCCTTCGTAGCAGTATGCAATTTTAAAATGTATAATTTTTGACTGAACTTCTAACATTATGAACGTAATAAAAACATCTATAGTATAGTATTTCCCACGAAACAACACTATCTACCCAGTTCTTAAATCACTGGCTGATATGTGACGGCCTTAATTTATGTGATTTCTCCCAATTTATGGCTTCAAGATGTAATAATAAATGGTGATAACTACTTGATTTGTGAATAGCTACAAAAGATTTACCTACACTTAATATTCTGCACCTACAGTAATATATCAAACATCCATCATTTTCTTTTTCTAATTAATCTTATGTTTATAAAACCAAAAATCAATTTAACACGGTTTTAATTATCAATATATTCTTTCCTCAGGCCCATTATAAATTATTATCTTGCGTGCAGTATGGACCGCTTGTTTTTATTCAGAAAGTATTTGGAACATTTATAAAATCATAATTTATTTCGTGCGCGTTTTTTTTTTTGAACGTGTTCTTCATACTTTACACAAATTAACGGTGGTAGTGTAATTTAAGAAGTGCATAACTAATCAACTAGACATGGCTATAGTATTTCATCATCGGTATCAAAATACGACAAATTAATTTTTAAATTTAGAAGCCTAAAGCATAATATTTACAGGGTTTTCTTAAATGATCCGATATTTCCACATTATGCAAACATTTTGATTTCACTAACTGTTGCTGTATTAAGTTACTCGAAGTTACTTGACTAAAAGATAGTTGTATAGATATTAAAACACGTCTAACTTGACATATATTAATTAAAGTAATTCTTTAATGCGCCGCAGGTTGAGTGACCACTTAGAACGGAGGCACCTCCTTTCTGTCTTATAATACTGCTTTACAGTACATTCAATTACTAAATATTAGTAGAAGTGAAAAATTGGAATTTTTTTTTGCAAAAATAGTTTATGGTTATAAATGAGTTTGAATTGAAAAAATTTAAATTTAAATGTTTCTTTACGTGTAGTACTGTGTGCAGGTGTACTAAACTGAATATATAATGGGGAGAGATTCCTGTGTAATGATCTGGACATTTATCAGTATTAAATTTGACAGCTTCCAATTATCACACTATTCTGATAAAATATGCAAATCTCTAAGTAAATTGTTGTGTTTGGACATATATGCATATAATTCTGTATCATTTACGTATAATGTAATAAAACATTCTTTTGTTAAGAGAGCAAAAATTATTTAATCCTAGCTTAGCATAGTAGTGATTAATTAATACGCATTACTAAAATTTACACTTATATTTGTAATAATGCGGTAATCCATTAAAAAGTAAGACGAAGTATAGTGCGTTTCACCAGTAATTACACCTTTGCAATATGGCTGCCATTTAAATTTGCAACCAAATAAGGAGCGGGAAAACCCATTGGCATAGTACCTTTTTTCATATAAAAATAAAAAAAAGTGTAAAATTTATTTGAATAAAATGATAATTAATAAAGTCGCCACCACAACGCGCATTTGCTCATCTAGTATTAATTAACTATTTTAATAAAACTTGAAAAAAATTAACAAGTACGTAGTAATTATTATAAGATTTTATTATGAACGAATAAGTTCAAAAGTGAATATGTAATTAAAAATTATTATATTTAAAATTTACATCAGTTCTACATACATAAAGACAAAATTTACATCGATTGGGGCTTGCATCGATAGCTCAGTTGGTTAGAACGATACTCTAGCAAAGTAAATGTCGTACGTTCAAATCCTATTCGAGGTAAACTTTTTATTTATGTATTTAATAAGATTAGTATTAATTTCTAATTACGTAGTAAATTACTTTCTTATGGATAATTATTTTTCAATTAAAATCGCAGAATTATAGACATTTAAAAGAAATTATACATAAATTAATCAGTTTCACTTGTATCTATCCACTCATCGTGTAGGTCGTCATCGTCGTCATATATTTAAAGTAATATCACTAATGCCTTTTCCCAGTAATCTAAAATAATTTTATTAGTGTATATGATCTACGCTGGAATAACAGTTAAAATAGACGAAAATTAATAAAATATTGTATAATCTTAAGTTAAAACAAAACTTTCTTCCATTTTAATATAAAAACTAAACAATCAGTACAACCGTTACAAATTGTTGTTTACAGTATAATGACAAAATAGAAAATTGATTCAACATTTATAAGTAAAGCAAGTGGTCATTAATGATTCCTAATTCCTAATTAGCAACGGAAAATTTTCAGAAATTCTCAGCAATAATGATATTTATCTCGATCATTATTTTATTTTAACAATGTTTATTTTTTCAATAATTAATTGAATTGTAAAATTTTCCATTTTACTAACCTAAGCTACCTTACCGTGTGATATGCTACTGAGTCGACAAATAATATTTTAAGAAATTTGAAGGTCGTATTTGTTATTATATTTGTCTTTTGCTATTGTAATGTTGTAAGAAAGGATGTAAAATGCGGTTCATGGTAGCCAACTGAAATATCGCTTTCATTACAATGTTGCACTTATAGCATTTTAGTAATTGGTCGTTGTTCACAGTGGAATGGCAGTCATATTAGAGAAGTCTAATTACTCGTGAATAATACTATACTACTCTACTACTAAAACTTTCTTATATAAGCTATATGACAAACCACTTACTAAATACATTATACCAAGGTGCCTAGTTTAGTAATACAGTATTACTAAAAGTTTAAATTTAGATAGTAATACCGATAACATCTGTCTCATAAAAAATTAACAAAAATATATACGTTATTCCAACCATACTACATCAGAAATATTAGCAGTTATTAACAATATGTAAGCTTCCAATGCTTGAGGGTTTGACAATTTTTCCACAAAAAATATTTTAGGTATTTAAGTAAAAGCTGCTTCTCTTTTGTTATATTACTTGTATTGTTACCACATCCTGTTTGGTTTAGTGAGTAGTAGTAGAATAGGGACGCCTCGGTCCCCATTTTATTTTTGTTTTTGTTTTGTAATTTGGCCTTCTGCCTAGCCTTGGAGTTGGCCTTCGGGTAGCCAAAATCAGAACCAAATCTATTCAGCGGGAAATTTGGATTTGAATAAGGGGGCCCTAATGCTAACTTGTAGAACACGTATAGGCATAGGAGCTTGCTCTCGGACCCCTTCACGCGATGCCATGGGGGCCCTCATACTATTTCGTAAGACCTGTGTTTTAATAAGGTTACTCCAATGCTAACTTGTAAGACAAGTAAAAGAATAAGCTCTTAGGCCTTGTGCCCATTGTCACAGCCCTAACCTTGATGTATATCTATGATACTATTTAATTACTTAATTACACATTATATTTTTAAAATAATTTTTGTATGTATGTATACTGTTGAAGGTTGACTTTACACTCTCAAAGTGAAATCATTTTAAAGTAAGTGTAAATACAATTTGTATAGTTAAGATCACAACATACAAAATGTAAATTAAAGGAAATGTAGTAATTTTAATAACATTTTTTAAAATAATTATGCAGCCTCTTCGATAATATGCTAATTACGAAAAATAAAATCACATTGTAAAACAAAGCCAGTTGTCTATGTCAGAATAACGTTTAAACTTCATGTCAGATTAATAGACATAAATACATCTTAACTTAAAAAAATTCGAAGGTCACCCGCTTCTATAAGATATCAATAATACGGGTTAACCATTTTCATTCTCATTTAATTAATTTTTAGACTTATCTTACGCTATCGATGTCTGTCTCACAAGTCGATGGCCCCTTATTAGAATACAAATTTAAATTGCATGCCAAGGAGCTGTGACAATGGGGCGAAGGCCTAAGAGCTAGTTCCTATACTTGTCTTACAAGTTAGCATTAGAATATTACAATGCAGGTCTTACGAAATAGCATGAGGACCCCACACCATCGCGCGAAGGGGGACACGACAAGGGGCGAAGGTCTGAGGGAAAGTTCCCATACAAGCCTTACAAGTTAGCATTAGAGCCCCCTTATTCAAATTCAAATTTCCCGCCGAACAGATTTGGTTCTGACCTTGGCTACCCCAAGGTCAACTCCAAGGGGAGGCCCAAAGTCAAATTACGTCGTCCACGTGACATTCAAGGTCAAACCCGAGGTTAGCCACGTGGGCGGCCAAAATAAAATGGCGGTCAAGGTGTCCCTATTTTACTGTCAGTACATTAGAAACTTTCGTTAAAACAATATATAAAATCACGCTCAAATAAAAAATAGTAATCAAAATCACAGGTTATTCCTTTCTGGTGTGAAGCCCCATTACAAATGGTGTCAGAAGTGAGATTACGCGATCGTGTAATAAATAGGTTAAAATGCAGTGTTTACTTGTTTGAACAACTCAGAAGTTATCGGTTCACGGATCAAGGGTCAAATTAAATAAAGAGAATTCAACCACTAGAAATAAACCAATTACCTCAAGCCATATTCATTTCTTACAAATCTATTTCAATCGGCGTCAAATTAAAGCAACATTCATCAAAATTCATTAATCCAAATCTACATCAAAATCAAGAAATATTCGTTACACAACTACGTCAGCAATTCCGAATAAACTAATACTTAATCTACCACTATGCCGCATTATCAAGAAATCGTATCACACAAGAAATTCTAAATATATCCAGGCGAAACTAGCACGTTCAACACAAATCTGAAGACAACGATCTCGTCAGAAGCCACATTCAACAATCAACTCCAAATTCAAGATCATATCAAATAGAGTTCCTGTGATTTCGGTGATCAATATTTTAAAATATATTAGTAATGTTTAAATTAATTTAGTTATTATTCAGTATTATTATCCGAACAGGCAATCAACCTATTCTTTTCGGCTGTAGGTGTGATAAATCATAAGCTGAATTATATAAATGATTATCATAATTGTTCGGCTTATGAAGATTTTACAAGTGAAGTAGCAACGAATCAATAGAATGAAGTATATTATCTAGAGGCAAATTTTTCTGTCACATTTTAGATTACTTTCAGCATTAATATGTCATACTTATAATGTAAAGGATTATTCATGTTTAACTGAAATTGTGTAAATTTTCGCTCAGAAATTTGTAAAGATGTAAGAGATAAAACGCATATTATGTAAAACAGTATTTTAATAAAGGTTGATCATGGCTCCACCTAGTGGTATATTTTTTAAAAGTAGATTTAGGTTCCTGTAATTGTTGTGGCGGAAAAACTTGAAATAGGTTCTAATAAGGGGGGTCTCTATGCCGGGAACTGATGTTTCCAAACGTTAACTTCCGGTTCCAGACGCCTAACTGTTGGTTCCAGACGAGTAACTTCCAGCTCCACACGCTTCCAGTCTGTAGATTTTCCTACAAAAAATTCATAACAGATGTGAAAAATAAGACGCATATTATATAAAACAATATTTTATTAATATTAATGTAATTCACTATACAACTTTATCCAACTTTATAAGTTTTGGCAAAACATCATATAATTGCTCTAATAAATCTTTATTTGCACAATGCATATTAAACATGCAAAGATCAACTTTCTCCGATTGCATCACACTGTCAGTGAATTCGTTATATTGATTCCTACCGATAAAGAGTATATTTCGGTTAATATATTTGAATATTGTTATTTTTGGCGGTAGATTTGAAAAGGCATCCGTACGCAGTAAACGTGCTCTTGGTCGTTGAAGACATGCATATTGAATTATTTGGTTTTTCCCGTGAAGGATTAGTGCACGCCCGCTATAAGTCTTCACAGCGGCATAAAAATGGCTTCCTGGGGGGGGGGGGCAATAGTAGCTGTACAATCGACGCCATCCATATATCAGTTGTAAACTAGTAAATTGTACATGATAAATATATCCATCGCTGACGAAGACAATATTAGTGTTAGGTTTCTGATATATTGCATCAAACATCATAAAAGTACTTGGAAGGAAGGGCAACCTTTCGAGCAAGTTTTTAGCGGGCTCTATATATGTATGTGTTGCAGGAAGTTACTTCGGAATATAATAATAAAATGCATTCCACGATTAGAATAAAGCCTAAAGATGTAACGGCATCAACATACTTACCAATGTTTCATAATATTACGGTGGTGGGGATAGCAAAATTTAAAATTGGCGATTAAGTTCGGAGTTCTAAATATCAATCAATACTTGCGAAAGGCTACACTCCCAATTTTTCCAATGAACTATTTAAGATTTAAGATTAAGGTGAAGGTCGGTAATCCTGTTACGTATGTACTGGAGGATATGCAAGCTAAACTGATACTAGCTCAATTTTACGCTGAAGATAAAAGTTGTTCTTTTTGTAAGCCGTGGAATTTAGTAAATCCATCATCTTGATATGGTAACACTACCGTTATAGTAAACAATGAAGATTATCATAACAAGATGATAGATTTACCAAATTCCACGGATTACAAAAAGAATAATTCTGATCCTACAACGTATCTAGAGAAGAAGGCAAAAGCGATCATCAAGACTTCATCTTTAGATGTAAAATTAAAAAACACGCCAAGAGAAAAAAGCTCAAGAATTCCTAAAATAGATAGTTTACCAAAAATTTATAAAGGTGACAATTGGCGTCTGAAACCTGTAGTAAGTGCGTTTAACTCCCCTACACACGAACTTGCTTGCTACCTAGCAAAAACCCTTCAACCAATTTGTAAAAACGTAAATTCATACATTAAAAACTATTTAGACTTTTTAAACAAACTTAAAAACGTTCAATTACATATACGTGGTATGTTTGTTAGCTTTGACGTTGATTCCTTGTTTACAAATGTACCAATTCAAGACACCATGAATGTTCTCCATAAGAAATACCATTTGGACGTACAATTATGCACACGCCATATTTTTCACATAATGGTCAGTTTTACAAACAAGTTCAAGGTGCCCCAATGGGCTCACCACTTTACCCTGCCATTGCGAACGTTTACATGGAAGATTTTGAAAACCAAGCTTTAAGTTCAAATAATCTTAAACACAAATGTTGGTACAGGTACATGGATGATACATTCGTTATTTGCCTCACGGTCTAAATAACTGGAATGACTACCGTCAACATGTCAATAACATACATCCAAACGTGCAATTTACCATGGAAGTTGAATCTGATAACAAAATATATTTCTTAGACATCGTGATAGAAAGACATGATGACGCAACACTCAAATACAAATTATATAGAAAAATGACACACTCAAATAGATACTTAAAACGCCCAATCACACCCCCATCGATGTCAACTTCACGGGATAATCAAATCGTTAACAATCCGATCCATCGGTCTATCTGACGAAGAATAAAAAAATGACGAACTCGACAAATTAACAAATATGTTACCACAAAACGGTTATCCTTTAAAGAAAATTAATACAGTCATCAAGAAATATACAAATCTTGCACAAAAATCTTCAAAAACTGTTGATGAACCTAAAGCATTAGTTGTATTGCTTTATGTAAAAGGGGCCACTGACAGAATTGGTAACAAATTTCCCAAAAAACAATTCAGAGTCGTTTTTAAACTCTATAATTCTCTCCAACAATTTCTCTTAAACGCTAAAGATCATATGCCTGGTGAAAGCTAAGCAATATGCGAAATTCCTTGTTCTGGATGCTGTCGCTCCTACATAGGACAGACTAATCGAATATTAAGCATGTGAGCACAACTGGGCAATAAAACAGTTCAACACATCTTCTTCCTTGGCTTGCCATCACATGGATACTGTTCAAAAAATAAACACAATTAACAAACAAAAAAACAAAATTATCCTAATTAAAATCTTAAGTTAAGCCTACCAATTTACCAAATATGTTAAGATGCACATATTTCTTGTAACAATTTTATTCGAGATTTAAATTTAAATGGTGGCATAGATAATAATCCCTTTCCTCGAATACTTACATTATGTACATCGGTACGATAACGAATTCTTTTAATTAAATATTTAGAGAAACCTGATGTAATTGCAGAATGGCAAATGCACAGCGCATGAAGCTTTCTTGTGTGAGTCATATTAAGCCACTCTAGCTGTTTTAATTTAACTGAAAAACGTTCATTGCACCTAAGACCAAAAATAAACCTTACAAAATCATTTTGCACAGTCCATTAGAAGTTTATGGGATTGTGGCCAAAACAAAACTTGAAAATTTAGAATCAGGTATAATTGATTGCGTTCCCTTCAACTAAAATATTTTCAACCTTTTAGCGCTTCCGGTTATACAGGAAGTTATTTTCAATGGAACGCCAAGCCAGCTACAGTGGAAATGGGGTGGGTCGTGATAAGGAGTAAAATGATTGAATAACAAGCTCAAACACCTTACACTTACCATAAATTCATAACTTGTACAGGTCAGTCCGGGAAAGATGTCTCTTGGCGCCACCACAATCTTAAATTTTGCTAAAATAAGTCGTCTTAGGCGAGATGGTAAATTAATCTGATTGTGGAAGACAGGACTGTAGCCCACTAAGTAAATTCATACATTATTCTCAAAGTCAAACACACTTCCAAACAAATCGACTCAAAACCTCAGAAAATTTAGTCATAGACGGGTCGTTATAGCTTACCGAACACACCCTGTATAAATAGAAACTCCAATTCATAAAAATAAAACGTTAGCTTATGTAGTTTTTAAAATTTTCCTCGTATATCTGTAAATTTATATTTCTAACTGTTATAAAATTTTAAATTAAATAAATATTCCCAATTTAGGAAACTCTACACAAAATAAACGAAATCGGTTTAACAATGAATTGTTATCTTAAAGAAAAAAAAACAATGTTCGTTGATTGCTGAATAATTCAACATTAGAATGATTAGTGCTGGTATCAATAAAATTGTTATGTTTTATTAATACTTGATCTTTAAAATCGTATTTAAACATTCATTAATATATTTAAGCTTTAATGCTTCAAAACAGTAATGTAGGCTGGAGAGAAAGAGAAAGAAAAGCAAGTACTTTGTTAGTAGATTTAATATTTCAAAGCTAAAATGAAATTTTGTGATCGATCTGGCTCATTACGCAATTTCCAATCGACGCTTAAATTCGAAAATATGCAAAGACTAATTTTACTTATCAGCAGGTGTAACCTGTTAGGCACACGATTGACACGAATAAACGAAAAAGTGAATTAAATAGTGGATGTATATTGACAAATTCTGCATGTGAATTATATACAATGGCGGGGTTAGCAAAAGCCACCCATAAATACGTTACGATTAAAATTTCTCCTTTCTTAAAACGAAACACAACAAAATAATTAAAGTTCGATTACCTTTTGCATGAATGAGCCGTACTTAATGCAACAATAACAGTAAAGCAAAAATGTATATTTAAAAGATAATCGCACTTGTTTTGGTTCAATAAAATTCTTAAATCTAATCCTTACTTGTCACATTAATTAATCGTTTTTCGTTGCTGTAGTTGTAGTCCATATAGTCTGCTTCCGGTAATCCTTTTAAAAATTCTTAGATGCACTAAGCACAAACGCGAGAGGTAGCCGTATTCGCCCTACGCGCTCGGCTATAGTACTCACTAACGCAATGTCTATGGTTGGTTCACTCGCGTCCGGGTATAGCGGCTTTTTAGCCTAACAACACATCATCTTATACAGTGATGTTTGCCCTTCAAAACGTTTACCACAATAAAATAATGGCTACTTCCACATATATACACATTAACGTGCTTACTTGCTTTCATACAATCACTGTGGTATTGCTAATGATTGTACACATTCAATATCAAAAATGATCACCAGTATTTTAACTAAATTTCACAAACTTTTACTTCGGTAGCATAAATGGTTACCTCCAGGTCTGTTTATAATAACCTTTGGTCACGCGTCTCACAAACGAACACCAATAACAAAATATTTGCTGTATTAACTTTTAATCTGCCTAAGTACTTTTTATTTCTTGAAGAAAATCAGTAATGTTTTCCTTCAACTCACAATGTATTACACTAGTTATTTGTGAATGTCTATACGATTTATCCCCTTAAGGGTTAACGCAGTGGCGTTATTACGCGCGCAACCCGTACTCAAAACCCCTAACCATCCAGCTTTACGTACTACCTTTAACTCTTTTTTTTCTCCAATTTGGGCACTCGCTTATAGACCTTCTGCCCGCCATATTGCCAACACGTCACAATAAATTCGCGCTCAGATCAAAATCTCCTCGAAGAAATCGTCTATCCCTCGCCATATTCATTCAGTATATTCACCAGATTATATCTCAACTTTCCATGCAAATCTCACATGTGCGCGGATCTTATTTCCGCATCATTTTCGCGAATTCATCCCATTCTAATGTCCCTTTACGTACACTTAGGCATTCACTTTACCAATATTGCACAACATTACAAAAATGTCTACAAACAAAAATATGCATCCATATACCTTACTGTACATTAATAAAATATCAATATACCGCAACTCACTCACTCATACGTCTACAACCATTTCCTTTTTGCCCAAATTCCTTCATACACAGTAGTAAAAGGCCAGTAGTTTTACCAGTGTCGTATCAATATAAATTTACTCAAAACATTATTTCTGAACCAAATTTAACGCTTTCAAGGCGAAAATCTCTCTATAACATTCAAATATTACTTCATACGATAACTAAGGCTTCATTAAAAATCCAGTGGCGTATCATTTACACAACTTACATTACGCATACACACAAAAAAAAATCTTTTCACACAAACTCATTTCAGCTGCATTCAAAACACGTTACCTACATTATCAAAATACGACACATACACGGTGCGTCAAAATAATCTTACAATTTTTACTCTTTTTAGCAGTAATATTAAGGTATTTAAGGAATAAGTACTAAATCACATTAAAAACTTGACATTTGAAAAATGATTTCACGTATCCATAGCAACCATTCATAGCATTCTCGAAATAATGACTAAGGAATTAAAATTTTTCGTTTTTTGCAAATAACTCTAGAATAGTTTGATTTAGGTATAACAATTTGTCATATCACTTTGTAACAAATCTTATCGACAATTCGATTACGTAACAAAAAATAGGGTATTCTATTTTAAAAAATTTTTACCTCTGGCTGAAAAGTTTAAATTTAGGCATTATTCTCAGGCAAAGATTTTTATTTTAAAAAACGCATACGATAAAGGCATCTTTAACCTACAAATTTAATCGGATTTTAACTCTTTATCGTAATGCAAGTAGGAGTTTTGTAGACGTCAACCAGCTGTCAAGATTTCGGAATATAATTTTTATTTCAAAAACCGCAAAAGGGCATGGTATAGTTTCAAAATTATGGTTCCCATCCAAAAATGTAAAAATATATTGGGTGTTCTGTTGAAAATAACAAAGTAGATGGCGACTTCCAGTATAACCGAAAGCGCTAGAAGAAAATATTTTAGTTGAAGAGAATGCAGTCAATTATACCCGATTCTAAATTTTCAAGTTTTCATTTTGGCCACAACCCCATAAACTTCTAAAGAACGGTCTCGCTGAGAAACCCTGTATCTAAACACAAACATAAAATTTTAGATTTTATAAAAATTAGAAAATAAAAATTATTTTTCAATTCCTAACTACAATACAATAAAGGCTTTTAAAGCTTATATCCTTTTAATAAAAACAATTCTATTCTTTTTTTTTGTAAATTAAGTTAATTTCTTAAAATAGGAACACAACCTAATACGACCATTTTCCACACGCAGGACTAAGTTCTATATAGTTTTATATTGTAACGTTCATATGAGGCACGATATACCTATATCGTGAGAGAGGCTTAGTTTAAAACGAGCCAAATTTAATTTTCATAAAAGTATGAAATGTGGCTTGTTTATTACCGTTTTTCTTTGGATCTTATTTTACATTGCAATTATTTAATTTAGTTTCCAATTAATGTACATAAAAAAATTATAACGGGATTTTCACAAACTCGCTATTTTAATTAAAGTTCTATGCGGTTTACATATTTTAATAAGTCCAAAACACTCGAACAGTTAGCTTCGTTGTACAAATTCTGGAATAAAAATGAGTTTTATTTGTTTGAAAACTAATAATCGTTATTTACGCTCTTGTACTAAAATAGTGCGGAACGTATTCGCATTGTAATGGTTTAAATGTAGACTAAATTAATGGTACAAAGGGTTTACAGCACAATCAAATAATGTCAAGATTGTTTGCAGTAAAACTCATTAATACGTTTCATTATTGCTACTTTTCAAATTGTCTGTTAATGGTACAATATATATTTTCAAAAGATATTTTTCAATTATGTGACGCCAATAAAAAGTTGTAAATTTTTATTATTACTTCAATGTGTGATATGCGCTAGTAGTTGGAATAGGTATAATCTTTACTACGCTTTCTTTGTTTCAAAACTAGTTATAAAGTTGTATGCTTTTTATCATATTAATGATAATTTAATTCAAAGTTGCCACAATCTAATACATAATTGTGAAAACTTTTAAAATTTTATATTGCCTTAATTTTTTGTAAGATGACCCTAAGATAAAATAATTAATAAAGCAATAACTAACCACTTAAATCCTGTAACCCCGTTTTCCAAACAATTTATTTTATTAGATATTAATTACTTGGATGAAATATAATTTTTATTTGTTTCTTTAATATATAATTAGGTACTGTACGCGGTACAATACAAGTTGACGGATATATTCTTACAACTAACAAAAGGTTCATAAAACTGATATAAACTCGAATGTAACTTTTAGAGAATTACTTAATACTATATATGGACAAAAGTATACAATTAGATTGCTTTGATCTTACATATATACAGCTGCACTTATTGTGCATTTATTGTGTAGAATTAGAATTTTAAAACAGATATTTAAAATACAAGATCGTTTTGCTATCGCAAAACAGATATAGCTATTAATCTTTTAAACTTTGAGTTATTTTTTTAATTTATTTAGGCTGTCGTCTCTTAGACCTAGATTTGTAAACATAAATATCTCTGTACAAAATAACAATGGAAAGTGAAAGCTATTTTAGAATCAAGATTAACATCACCGAGGTTTTAAACAAATGATTATTTGTTGCAAAATGTTTGCTTCTTACAAAAATAAAATTAACTGTGATTTAACTTTTAGGTTTTTATAGTCATGTAAAAATACGTTTTATTTTTTAAATTTTTTTCACGAGAATTATCCATGGGTGGAATTATAAACGTCGATTATTAACGCAACGCTAGTGCTGGTTTTTCATTAGATATTTTTATGTCGTTCAGATTTATTCATAACACTGATACGGCACACCATTGAAAATAACGCCAGGTCTTGAGTCACAACGCCTGCAAATGCGAAATAAATCACATTCATCAGATCTGACTGCCCTAAGTTATGAATGATTTATTAATCAAACTGTAAATATTAGGTAAAATAAGTAAACGTTTAGTTTTACACACAATTATAATATAGACCAGAAAAATGGATACACGCTCTTTGGTGCTTCGTTTTCGGTTCCCACAACAAAAAAAAAGGAATTTTAGTGTATCGCAGTGGGTATTTTGCAGTACCGATGCACTTTTCCATTCGCCCAACCGCATCAACTCTAATGTGTTACCGCCGGAATCAGAATGTCGGAAAATAAGGAGGGATACTACCGTAGGCTGTTTGGTTGTCGTAATATCGGTCTAGGACGTTTAGGCGCGCCTCTTTAGGTGCACACCAATAGGCGCGGGCTTTTAGACGCCGTGTCATTAAGGGCGAGGCCCTTTTAGGGGCGCGAACTTTTAGGCGCGTGTACAGTTAGGCGTTTAAATAGTTTCATATGCCAATAGTACTTTTAAAATCAGCAACAATTTTGGTAAAGAATGACTTTATGCCATAAAATCAAACATAAAGGTTTTTTCCTCTCGTCAACTCCATGCGTGGACAAACTATATGCATTAAAACATGCCCCTTAAAATTTTTTAATAAGAAATGTTTTAAATTTATAAGTACCTTATTGTATTCCATGCTTTCTTAGTTTTCCTAAACGAGCGCCCCTAAACGTCCCTTTCCGTCGTAATGTATGGTCGGGAATTAAATTTAGTGCTTTCAATTCTTCTTCACTAATCATCATGAAGCGTTCTATACGGCTATATTGACCACAACGTTCACATCAGTGGACCACATGTTCACGTACTCTTCTATAGATCAAGTGCCAAATACACAGCAAAGCAACCTCTTAATATTTGTCCGTTAGAGGTAGTTCTGATTTGACATTTTGAAGGAATGCTTAATAATATTTTTGTAATTTGCTTCCATTTTGATTCTTTAATAGACATATTAGGAAACAATACGTCATCTCCGGTGTGATTATAGCCATTAATTCACGAAAATTATTAGGTTGGCAAACCTTGATCCGGAATTATGTCATACTTGTCACTGTTACAAAATGTGTAAAAAACAGGATGTGTCCAGTGGAAAACTTTTATTTGACCAAATTGCGACCTTATTTTTGGCAATTTCACGTGTTTCAGGGGGATACATGAAAGATTATCTTCCATTTTCGTCTTTTGTGACATAATTTGGATAAAACAAAGGCGATTAGATCAAATATTTACCAACTGCCAAAAAAATCTCCACATCAACTTTTTGTTTAAAACGGCCTAAAAAGGGCAAATTACTTTACAGGGTGAGCCACGTTAAAATTAAATTTTAATTTCGCTATAACTCTGAAAGTAACAACAATATTAAAATAAATCTTGTAATAACCTTATTTTCGTATTCTAAACGCCCCCTAGTGGCGGTGATAGACATTAGAAATCACTGTTGGTCCTTAATTCGATTAACAACCATGTCTTTAATATAAGACCAACATTTATCCGATTTGGCCCAACAAAACCAATTAAAGTGTTAATAAATCTTCATTTCGATCTAACTTTAAAACGAGCAAAAATATCAACTTGCGGTTTTTACGTTTTTCTTGCAAGTTTAATCTAATTTTTGACTACGATGTCAAAAATATACCGTGTGATTTAAATTCTCGGAGTAAAATGAAAAAAACTTGTATTATAACAAATTGCATCCTTTAGCACTTTTGTTATGAACTGTTGTGTAACAATGGGAACGGTAATTTAAAATACCTACATTTGTCTTCCAAACAAGCTTTAGTTTATTAAAATTGAGGAAGTGGGTTAGAATTTACAGCAATTCTAATGATTACACTTTTAATAGCTTCCCCCACTCTTATTATGGTCAGTTTGTCAATGAATCTTAAACCAAAATTATGTAGAATTGTCTAAACTTTCTAACGATGTAAGCAAAGGTATATCTTTGTATAGGAGTTTTGGAAGAAATTTAGTATTTTGTTATTGAAATAATTGCGCCCCTAGCGGTGAAGTACGGAACTTCAAAATAATTTCTAGCATTTTCTCATGGCCACATTCATTATCAAACGTTTTTTCCCATTGTTGTCACATTGATAGGTCCTGAGATACAGTCGCTTATCTCGCGTATTTGCCCACCCGTACATTGAATATAAGAGCAATAAATGAATAAGTTCAAATATCCGAGTATGTGGTTTTTTCAGGCAAATGCTGGGGTAGTACTTCCCCTTCAGAACTCTAACTCCGTTCCTTCAGATCCTATCCTCACCACACCCATCCTTAGTCCCACCATGCATATATACGTAATGTATGAATGTATGCTGGAAATCATGATTGTGGCTGAAGGAGCTTGGAAAGCTCAAACAGCCCGCCCTCTCCCTTGGAGAGGGAAGGAAATAAATACGTGACCTTTCCTTTCCGTTTATTCATTCATTGTGCAAGTTACGTGTTGACTTACTTTTTCCTTCTGCAATATTTGCTTTTTTTAAAAGAGCTCTTATTAGAGCTACCTACAGTTCAAAAACTTTTATTAAAGTAAGTGATGAGTTCAGACATTTTTTGACATTTCAAAGGTAAAACGTCGCGATGCCCTTTATACCTGAATGAGACGCGTTTACTTTGAAGGCACATTTTCGAAGTGTAGAAAATAGAACATGGTCGTACACTTTACAGTCCTCGCGAGAGCATTTTGTCAAAGAGTACACCGATATTACACTGTGATATTAAGTTGCTGATTATATACGGAAACTGCAATATTGTTATTTTATTAAATGTGCGTTTTTTAACTTTATTTCGGGAGTAAAGTATCTTATCTTAGTATGCAGTTACTTTTCATTCTGTTAAGTAACTATGACTTTATCTAGGGTTTTCCTCACACTCATTTTGTTTAATCATCATTCATCATGACGGGCTCGCCTTTATAACTTTTTTGCTTTTATCTGTGACTTAATGTCGGAGCTTCAATTGTGGTTGTCAATGTTTTACTTTTGAGTAGTAAGGCCACAAAGTGAAGCTTAAATTTAGAATTACACACGGTTTTCAGCCTGTAAGTAATAAGTAAAGGTCATTCTTTAATCTTAAGTTTTTTTAGCTAGCATCCTCATTCATTTATCTTAATTTAATTTCAATTTGTGAACTTTTTATTTTGCTTTAACATGACGTTTGTTAATTACCGCAATGTATTCTGAATTAAAATATTTTGACTTCAGCGATCTATTTTAATTTCGTGTTGTGACAGGGAATGTCACATTTTGGATTTATCATTATTACCTTAAGAAGGTTGACGTTGCCAACAATTGTATTGTTCGAGACTTCAGTTTAGTGGTAATCTGTTGTGGCGGCAAGGAATGCCTTTTAAATATGCTTTTAACAGATTTGAACTTCATTTTTACACGACATAAATGTTTTGCATTACATCGTACTTATATTCTTTTATCCAGTGTTAAAATTTTTACCTATATAATATTTTATAGATATTAGATTTCACTTTTTGAACACCTACCTTTTGCATTACTCTTGACTGTAAGTATCTTAGCAATTTAGTTTAAGCGTTTTATACTTTTAGAAGGTTGGAAGCTTTAGTATAAATTATTAATATTAATAATACAAATCCTACAGAAAAGGTTTTGAGTATGTAAGTTATGCACTTGATATTTATTCCCCATGTTAAGATTCAACTTTAATGTTAATATGGACATCCACATTTAATCCTGTATTGCATAAATAAAGAAATACCTATCTGAAAAATCCTAAAATACTGGCCAGTGTCCCACCTGGTCCCTCCGGATGTCGTTACAGGGAATACGATTTGTGACGTAATACGTTCGCTTTTTTTCTTCATATTCGATGTCAACCTTGCTGTTACTTGGACGTCCACGCTTCGTGCATGTATCCTTCCCTTGCAAACATAGAACCTGAGCCTGAACGCTAGCAAATTTGTTCCTTCTTCGCCACCCCAAGAGAATCACTATCTTTTCGGTATACTAACCAATACTGTACGATGGCTATGTCTATGAAATAAAATTCGATATAGTGCCAGGAGAGAATCCAATAAATCAACTCCACCCATACTTTTATTGTAAAGGTGAATTTCAGATGGACATTCAATATTCATATAGTTCTTGGAAATACGGTCTTTGGTTCCACAGAGATATGCTCCAGCATATGAACTGAGAATAGTTACACTTTTGTTACCAAACCACTTTAGTGCAGTAAGTTGAGTCCCATCAACATTAGCCCTTTGTTTTAAAAACACCTATCCCTTTTGCTTTTAGTCCGCTTGGACTATAGCTTAAAATTCTGTTGTTTTTAAATCACTTCAGCTAATCTTCGTACAATACCAGCAGCGTCTGCATCAGGTAGTGACGTGTCATGCTCTTCATGTCCTGTATACACCTCAAATTTGTGAACTAAGCCGGATACTTTAGAGGGTACAAATAATGTGTGCTCCCATTTTCGAGGTTTTTTTGTATTGTACTGTTTGAGGCTGCTCTTACCTTTGAAGGGTACTATTTGTTCACCTAAAGATAAAAATTCACCCATTGGAATTTTGCCAAATGTTTAATTGAGTTTCACTACAAACTGTTGTACTTCGTAGAGTTTGTAATGGTTTCCTGGGCCTCTTGGTGGTTGTTTCACATTGTCACTTAGAAAAATATTCTTTTATTGATTCCCACCTATTCAAGCTCATTAGATTTGCTACCTGTGAAATACGTGTAACTAAATTCCAGCAAATTCTTTGTTTTGGTAGTTTATAGATTGACATGAAACAAGAATTGCCTATAAACTGTTCTAATTCATGTTTAGCCAAAGGGCTTGGCTTGTTTGGATTATTTTGAACAGAGTATAAGATTTTTTCAAATAAACTACAGGAGTATATACCTCCTGTGAACTTGGCAAGTTCCCTTTCCAAGAAGGAATGGACACAGCAATTTTTGTTTTGGTAACTTTCCATGTAATATTAGAAATCTTTTTCTTTTTGTTGATGGAAGAAGCGAGAAGTCAATTCAGCTTATTCTTATTTTGATTACTTTCTGGTCCACTATCGTCCTAGTCGTCTAATATACCGAGATTTACATTTGTGGGTATGTAAGGGTTATCATTATTGTCTTCTGAATTATCTTCCTCGTCGAAGGGACAAGCAATTAACTACAGTAGATTATTTATTTATTTCACCTACTATACCACAAAATTTTAAGTGAACTTACCCGATTTTCTTGTAAATTAATGATACACGTAGATGGTAGTTTCTATGTAAAATCGTCAATGTCATACTCATTTTGAAGCTTACTATCATAAGAAGAAAATTCCTCAGGTATTTTCCGTATTACGGTATGAATCGACCTGAATGTTGTCGTGGATTTGCCATAATATGACCTGACACTCACAAACGGAAAAGCACAATGTTGCTCTGATCCACCTTCATGGTATTTCAAGAAAATAACTTGTATCTATTGATATAGATCACTATCATAATAAAGGAACCCTTTTTTTGAAGTAATATTTCCACAAACCAGCCACACAAATGATTTATAATATTTTATTTCTACACAGAGTAAGCTCAAGTAATCAAGGTATGCACATACGTCAATTGCGCGCTTCTAACACTCACAATGTACTTGGCGATAAATTCCTAATGGAGAGGATCAGGGTGTTTCTACCTACATGGATTTCTATTGGTTAACTTGTTAGTTGCTTCCAAGCATATTTATTCCATAACTGGTTCGTTTGCCGATAGTTTTTTGTTTATGATTGTGGACCTGAACAGGCTAAATTTGGCGTATCGTGCTAAACCGCTCAGGAACACTTAGGAGGATGGATACAGGGATAATGATTTGCCAATAGATGCCTATGAACAGCTACCTTAAATTTTCTCATATCATAAGTGAGAGGAAAACAGGAACAAGGGAGATCATTCCAGAGTTTAGTAGCCGTGTATAAAAATGTGGATTGCGCCATTTGGTACGAAGTGAATATTTGTACTGCATACTGATGATGTGAATGAGCGAACCGAGTGTTTCTCGCAAAGATAGCCCGAGATGGTATCAAATAATATAATTCAGCAGCACAATAGCCGTTGTAATAACGATAATACAACGAAAGAACTGCCCAAGGGACTGTATGTGAGAAGTTAAGGACGGGTAATTTATAAGCCTAATCGCTCTCATTTGAACACGATCAACGATATCGAGAGCGTATTGGGGAGCACTAACCCAGAGGTGAGATAGTACAGTAATTTAAATTCCAACGTTTCTTCTAGGCAACTATAGGCAATATAGGGTTAATTTTAAAACATATTAGAATCCCATACATACAATAATTACATCAAATTTTAATTTCAACGGCTCATACTTCACTGTGTATTCCATAAAAAATACTATTAATGTTAATTAAAACTATACATTCGCAATAGATAATCACCCCCAGCACAAAAAATAAATACTGCGACATAAGGAAATTAAAAAATTTGAAATTTAAATGTCAATAGGTGTTTGGGGAAATTAAACCATTTAACTGCATCGTGGAAAATTACTGTGGATGCCATAGGAAGCATGCGAATATTTTTTATTGCATAATAGTGTTTAGGAATGCTAAAGGATACAGGATGCGCCGAAGTACGACGTATCGTTATTATTATAGACCATATTAAATAAAATTATTTGCAAAAATTATAGGCAACTTCAAACTTCACATAATAAAATTATCATATTTACAGAGTATTACATATTACTAGGGTGAACCAAACAAACTTTTTTAATGATATACCCTATTTATTATTACAAATTTAGATTAAGCTCATCTCCCCCATACTTCCAATATTGGGCTTCAAAAGTTATGGTCAATTGTATACGAAAATCAGTCTCATATCACCGTCCTGTATACCCTAGACAGAACAACTTGACATTAACTCTTTGCAGGCATCACTTGTTGACATTGGTTCAGTTTTAAGAGAAAACGCTATTTCTGTAATATTGCAACAATTTAAACTATATATATGCAAGCCAAAAAAAACTATAACACACAATTTCTTCATTTTTTTTAAATGAATCACCCCCTTTTTTTTAATGAAAATGCATTTTATGCTCTTTCATTCTTATTAAGCAGTCCCTATAGTTAAAATCGTTAATTTCTGAGATATTTTCAATTTAATAACAGAAAGGAATTTTTTAAAACATTTCTATTATAACAAGTTAGCCGTAGACAAATCACAAAAAAATTAAAAAACATCAGTTAAGGCAAAATTCTAGTAAAATGAATAATAATAAATGTTCAAAATTTCCAGCCAAAACATCTATACTGCCCTCCTAAGCCAAAATGACGTAACTCAAAGTTTCCTCATTTGCATATTTATACGTTTTGCGGTAGTCCTATATCATGCTTATCGAATTTCCTAAGCGAAACAGACGTATCTCACATATAAGGCGCTTAAAAACATTAATGAAATAGCACGTATTTCAAAATATTGTGAGAAACCTAAGCGAATTAAACGTAAATCAGTTTTGCTAAGCGAAATGTACGTATCTCAGATATCCTTTTTTTTTTGCTTAGTAAAGTAGTACACTCGAGTTATGCATATTTTTGAGATGCGTGTTTTCTGGTTAGTATTAATTTAGTACCTACTTATTAAATTGGTGCGCTGAGTTGATAGTGTTTGAGTTGTAGTTGATGCATTGAAAGAACCGGATTATTTATAGTGTTGAAAATGAATGAAAATCGAAGTAAGAATTGTCCTAGTTCATCAGATTTTAAAGGTAAGTGATTTTACTTCTTAAATCAGAATTTGTGATACTTACAAGCAATTTGATAGAAATCGGTCACAACAACATAGAGCATAACCTCACATTATATTCGTTTCGATAAGATTTCAGTTGCAATGCTGTTCTTGCATGAGTTGTTTTAAACCATTCTTTGACAGTTGCATTGAAATCGATCATTGGTTAAGCCCAGTTTTTTTTGCATACAGATTTAATGTCAACATGCAATACTAGGAGCGCCAAAATGGTTATGTCAGTTTTAAATGAAGAAGGTAAAGGAATGGCTATACCCATCGCAGAAAATGTTTCGGTGCATGGCTACAATAATAGTAGTAGGAGTTCCAAAATGTTGATGTCTGCGTTGAACAAAAACATTCGAGATAAGTTTAAAAATGTATCCACTACTACAGCAAAAGCTAATATATCCAGCTATTCAAAAGATCCCGACTATGTGCCCAGTCGTATTAGCTCAAGTGAAAGTGAGGACAATACAATAGTTCAAGAAAGCCCTTCTAATTTGGAATTAACAAATAAATACCCCAGTACCGTTACAGCTTCTCATTCCAATACAACAACAACAGGCAGCAATAATGCGGAAGTTACTAAAAAAGGTACAGTTAGAAAAAGGAGAAAATTTGAGTTACCTGTTAGTAATAGGAAGAAACAAAAATTTTCTACGTTGGCCGAAAACCATCGTGTGAAACCTGCTTGTACACATAAATGTAAACAAAATGGCGCCACAAAAATTCTAGAAGACCGACGGTTATTTATAAATACGGAATTTTGGAGTATGGAATCGTCCAAAGAGAGGAAAGCGTTCATATTTCATCATATTTCAACATATTCTGTGAAACAAAGAACGACAGAATCCAGTGCTGAACGGTATAAAAGAAATAAATCGCATGAATATACGCTTAAGGATAGTGGTGGTACTTTGCAGAAAGTTTGTCAAGTATTTTTTCTTAGCACATTGGGATATAATAAAGGATGTGATAATGTTATTAGACATGCATTAAGAAACTCACGAAATTCTGTTGTACCCACATCAGATAAGAGAGGGTATCACATTCCTCATAACAAACTGGATGATGAAGTAATACGGCAACATATTATGTCCTATAAGCCAACCATATCGCATTACAGAAGGGAGCATGCGCCTAATCGATTGTACTTACCCAGTGATCTGAGTTTTTCCCTGATGCATAAGGATTTTATTGTGAAAAATCCCCAATCTCCATGCTCCTATGAAAAATACAGGGTGGTGGCAAAACAATTAAATATTTCTATTGTGAAACTGGGCCATGAAGAATCCGAAAGTTGTGAAATATTCAACTTGCACAACCCGAGTCACACAAAAGAAAACATTGACAATAACTGCGACAACTGCAAAACATGGAAAGTCCATATGCACAGAGCCACAAAATCGCGAGAAAAGTATCGTGAAGATGCTGAAAAGGACTACAACACAGTAAGTAACAGTATAACGTATTGCGCGGATCTTGAGAAAGTAATCATGCTTCCACGGTTGGAGATGTTTAAAACGGCTATATTTACCAACCGCTTGACAGTATACAATGAGAGCTTTGTACCAGTAGGGAAAAATCAAAATAAATGTAAACCTTTCGCTGCCCTCTGGCACGAAGCCTTATTTGGGAGAAATAAAAAACAAATCATAAGCACGTTTTACCACTTCTTTCAAACTAAACGGGATGTATCCGAAATTACAATGTGGTTAGATAATTGCACGGCCCAAAATAAAAACTGGACTTTCTTTTCATTTTTAATTTATATAGTGAATTCAGATGACATTACTGCAGATACCATTACTATTAACTACTTCGAACCGGGCCATACATTTATGGCAGATGTTCTACCAATGAAATTAGAGAACTTTTTTAAGTGGAAGGATCATTCTTCTCAGTATAAACTGAACAAGATACAGCCAAGACCCTATATAACCACCATGGTGCAGGTAACCGTTCAAAGAGGTTCTTACAGCATGAAATGCAAAACAGATTTTGATGGGGACTCTTTTGAAATAAATTTCTTGAACTCGCACGCTACAAAAAATAATAAATTAGCTATGCCTGAAATGTGCGATAAACTAAATGGAGTACCAGTTCAAAAAAAAATTAACATAATTCAAAATATGTCGGGGATTATGAAAAATCGAATGCAATTTTGGGAAAATTTACCTACAACAACATCGGACTAGTCCAGATTATTATTACGTGTTAATTACTACCGTTATTTCTTTTTAGTCCAAGAGACTTTTTGTTTGTTTTTTAGAGAAACAATAATTGTTCATTGCAGTTGCCTCACCATTTTCATGTATCTAAGTTTTTTTTCATGTTTAATTACATGTAACAAACAACATTATTAAATAGTTTTAGTTAGGTTTTTTTCCTGAATTAACTTTCCTTATTTCAAAATACTGTAATTTAGTCTCCAGAATCAATAAATAAACTTCTAGATCAATTATCTTAATACCTTCCAGCCTCACTTATGTATATTTTATGCCAAAATTTGCACAAGCAAACAATCGCCATATATTGCAAACTGATTGATATGACGTAACTAAAATAATTGACATCAATTTCCTAACCAATTTGGACGTATCTCAAAGTTTTTCAGGAAATAATTGAATTTTGTCACTAATCAGTAAACCTCCATTATTGTGTCTATTCAATAAGATTATATCCAAAAATACACAGAAAAAAAAAACTAAAAACGAGTGCTGACACCATTTGCATAAAAACTCAATTTTCTCAGAATTAGCAAATAATCAGATACGTCGTTTTAGCTTAGGAGGGCAGTATACAGCATTGCAGTCGATCTTCAAATGATTGACTTACATTTCTTAACGTTTCTACATTAGTACTCTCGAATGCTTCTCTTATTCTGTTCCTCATATTATCATGTGTCGTTGGAGGTATTTGATACATAAGGTTATTTTCTATAAACCCACATGAAGAAATCAATTTTAGTTAACCCTCGCATCTATCAGGAAAATGGGATAAAGATGATTATGAATTAATCTAGTGTGATGTACCGGAGTTCCATCGTGTAACAACTACATTCTTTGACGAATCCTAAGAGAAACGTTTGCCAGCGGTAATGGTAAATGATTTTTTGAAAAGTCCAGATAAATGTACCATTCACTATACCATCGAAAAAATATGATCCAAGGACCACCTTTTCTGACCATGAGTTGCTATAAGATGGGGATTACTTGTTTAATAATGGAAATTATGTTTATTCACGATTCCATTTTTATGAAACGTGGATGCGTCTCCAAAAACGATAAAAGTCAAGAAATCTACCTGATTGTGGATTTGTTGCTGCGCCCATTCGCAAAAAGCAGTTCCTCTGGGATAGACACCGTCGAGTAACTCTTGGTGCAACTGGATATGGTATAATATATGCATCTTTTTTTACGCGGTATTCTTCGGACGAGTGTGTTTCTAGTGTCCTGCTGGCGCGAGATTTCACGTCCACTAAATACATTTTCCTCGTTAACTACAGGTGTTGTGCTTTCCCTTTTTTTAAATTACTGAAACCGTACGATTAAAATGGTCTACCAAGATATCTATCTCTCTTTGAAAATTCTTTGTGCTAATAAACAATTTTTCATACATTCTCCCATTACTCATATCATAGTATTTAAGTATTTAAGACAAATTAGATGTTTTGGAAGCATACAAACATTTTACTTATACAGAGTGCCCGGAAATCGTGTACAAGGCTTAACCACAGATTCCGTGCTCAAAAATAAGGCGATCCGGGTAAACATAACCATATCCAAAGTTACTTCGTTTTACGACTAGAGAGCGTCAGTTTTTAAATTAATTTCGTTTTTTCGAAATAATTTCTAAACGCTTCAACCGATTTTAACTAAATTTGAGAAACAGAGTTGTAACATATATTGACATAATTTCACGTAAACCGGAACTTTTTTCGATACGTAGAAAACGAAAAATCTACATGGTGTCCAAAAAAGGATGTATTTTCTTACCTCCTGTAGATATGACTTTCAATTTTTTGTACTTATAGGTCATTTTGTTTACAAGCTTTTTGTACTTCACTAAAATGTTGGTCAGATGTACAGTTTTGTCGCAAAAAATTAATCTACTCAACCCTACATTTAATCATTGTCTGCTTACCCGGAAGGAAAGCGGTAGAAAGTAAATACACAAATTACATGAAAATATTTTAGTTTCAATAAAAGTTTTAATCACAATTATGGATGTTTAACACAATAGATTATTATGAGAATATAGCTCACATGTCACATGGTACAGCTTTGATTACTTTCATTGGTTGAAATACAAAAACAAAATCGCAGAATAAGCTATCAAATCGGTGATAATTTTATCACCGCATGTTGACTGTCACATGATTTTAATGAATAAAATAGTTTACTGTCAAAGTGACAAATCATTTAAAATTGTAGACTTTAAAAAAATATACTTTCTATTATTTTATTTAATTTTCGTTAAAACCTTTAGAAAAGTAAACTCGTACTTCGCACTCGTTCAATTTTCGTCGGTTTTAACTCGATCTATCATCATCACTAGTTATATTATCCCCGAAAATATCCCGTCGTCAGTAACGACGGGCGATTTCCGATCGGCAATCCCCGTCGTCAATAGAAACGGATATTTTAAGGATATTTACTGAATTCCCCACGTGCTTGAATTAATTACCGGAAATTTCTTCTCGTTCAGGAAAGTTTAGAAAAAATTTTCAAAACATTCGTGACTCAAAAAAATTTCCGGAAATAATCCAAGCACTAGGGAGATTACAAGTGATAATTGTTCAAAATGTTCTGCGTTTTTTTGAATGAATTCATTTATCTTTTCAATACGGAAACTGTAACTACTTACAATTATTGTTAGTTAGTACTACTTTTAAACTTAATTTCGTCATTCGTGTCTTTTCTTCTTATGATCAGTGCACGTTTTTACAAAGCTCTTTACAAATTTTCAATTTAGATAACGTTGGCTAGAAATGAAATGTTTTACAAATCAAGGCCGTAGCAAAAAAAAAAATTCCGGACGGTCCAGATTTTTAATCGTGTAAATTAATGTTTTAAAAGTAAAATTTGGTTAAAACAGTACTTATTTAAGTAAAATCTAAATTAATTCATTCACAAAAACGAAGAACATTTTGATCAATTATCATAATAATTTATTGCGTTAAACCTCTTGCCAATTGGGCAAACGGTTTAGCCAAAAAACAATATTTTATAAATTCCTACAAGTCTGAATCAGTAATTGTAACTTAACACTAATAATGTTTTTATTAAAAGTTGGATAAGATTTAGACACCTGAAATAATGAACGACTAGTTACCTACAGTTACAACAAATATTCAAAACGGCCACCATTTCGTTGTACACATGCGTTAATTCTACGTCGAAAATTAAATTGTACTCCTCGTAGTGTAGCGGGATTCAGAAGGGTGTTGGCAACATTTAAAATTCTGCGATATGAATCTTTCTCGCTTTCAATCATTACCTCTTCCTATCCACAGATTTGTATAAATCGTATTTAAATACTGACGCACTTCTAACGAAAAATGTGGCGGAGCACCATTGTGCACAGACTACACATTTTGTCGTTGTAATAAGGAGAATTCTCTAGTAAAGGGGGTAATGTTTCTTGCAAAAAATTTAAATAATTATTTCCATTTAAGTTATTTGGTATAATAACTGGACCTATAAGGAATTCGTCAATAATTCCTGCCTACATATTAAATTTAAATTCATGTTGGTAATGAGTAATTTTTGTTGCATAAGGATTTTCATCAGAGTAAACATGCCCATCATGTAAGGTAGTTACACCGGATCTTGTAAACGTAACTTCGTCGGTAAATAAAATTCTACTATGGAAATTTGAAGTTTTTGACAGCTGAATTTCAATAAAATTGCAAAACGTTAAGCGGGATTCTGGATCAATAGGTAATAATCAGGAATTTTTTGAACATGGTATGGGTGTATAAGTTGTTTTTTTAAAACCTCATTAACACCTGATTTTGGAACCGCTAATTCCAGCCCCAGGAGTCTAATACTTACTTTTGGGTTTTCCTCAACTCTGTCTAAAATTTGTTCTTCCATATCTACTGTTCTTGTAGTAAGCTGACGTCCACAATCAAAAGTTCGTGACTTTAAACTACTATTCTCACAAAGACTTCTAACAATGTTTTCGAAGGTTTGGTGATGCGGCACTATGCGGTTAGGAAACCTTTCCCTGTAAACTCTCCACTCTCGCGGCCATTACATTAAAAAAACCCATAAACTATCAACATGTCTACTTGTTCGGCATATGAATAAACAAAATTCATGATGACTCCGAGATAAACCGTAAGAAAAATACTAAACGCTAAACGGAGTTCAGTTTAAATGACATTAAAGTAACAAACTCTTTTTTTACTTGTCAAATTAATCACAGCCAACTTTTAATAAAAACATTATTAGTGTTAAGTTACAATTACTGATTTAGACTTGTAGGAATTTAGAAATATTTCTTTTTTGGCTACGACCTTGATTTGTAAAACATTTCTTTTCTAGCCAACCTTATCTAAATTGAAAATTTGTAGAGAACTTTATAAAAACGTGCATTGACCATAAGAAGAAAACGCACGAATGACGAAATTAAATTTAAAAGTAGCACTAACTACTAATAATTGTAGTAGTTAATAATTTATTGCGTTAAACATCCATAATTGTGATTGAAAATTTAAATTTTATTGAAACTAAAACATTTTCATTTAATTTGTGTATTTATTTTCTCTCGCTTGAGTAAATTATTTTCTTGCGACGAAACTGTACAGGGTGGTTCATTTTCGATGTTTTCTTATGGGAAGTACCCTTTCTATTACAGATAGACAAAAAGTAATATAGGGTCCTTGTGCTCGATTTTGGTGTTAATTAAGATCCAATAGTCATAATCAAGATATCTCTGACCGTTATTGCGAAATTAGTCAAAATTGAAAAATGGCAATTTTAAAAAACTTGTAACTTTTTTATTTCTAAATATATCGACAAACTGTAAAAACATTCTTAAGGCACTTTTTTAAGTAGAATCGCAAGATATCGTAAAAAAACGATACATTATAATTTTCGAAAGATCCAAAATACTAAATCTGACATATGCGGGTTTGTCATACGTAACGACCTGTTTCGACAATTCCACCGCAAATAAGTTGTTCGTGAATTGAATAAATTTTTAAATTGTGGTTTTGCGATGTACCGTGCTAGACCCACACGACGACCGTTATTTTCCCAATGCGTTAATAACTTGATAACTCTTCTTTTGTCGACATTCTCCATTGTTTTACCAAATACACCATTGTTCATACATTTAAAGAAATCCTTTTCGAATCTGTTCTTTGCTTGATTTCGGAGAGCTGTGTTAAGGTCTATGTATGGTACTAGCCATGGACTTTGACGAAAGCGTAAAATCCTATGAATATGAGTAACAATTCAACCATGCTCTATACATTGTTTTAAATATCGGTAATGTATAACATAATTGATCTTATCACACAGGTTCGGAATTAACTTCTCCTCCTTGGAAGTTGGTGCGCAGATCAATTCAGGGCAAAAATGGTACTCATTGTGTTCATCATGCAGGTGGTGTGGATAGTGTATATTTACCTCTAGTACATACCCAACATTGTCTTCATTAGTAATCTTCAGTACATCAAATTTTGTTATTTCCTCTTAAGTTAACCACATAAACCCATCGTGTTGAAGGTATTGCCGCATACTCCATTCGTACAAGTTCGTGGCATCCAAATACTGTAAAAAAACTTTAGGACTATTAGGATCATAATTTGGAACAAACTCGTTGTTAGCAATGCTTCTCCGCTTGATACAAGTACTCACTCCACCACGAATACCTTTCTTGAAAAAGTGGTACATATCTATATCAGTTAATAATTTTAGCTCTACTTTAGTACATTTCAACATAGCATCCCACGCTAATCCAGGTAGGGTAACATATTGTGCCGGTTTTAATCCATACACTCCAGACAGAGCCGCCTAATGTTTTCGAACACGTCAGCCAACAGCAGCATGTCTGATTTTAAATATACATCAGCATAATTACCGAGTGTATTGCACTTAAAGTGATCCCATACCTGTAGGACGCGACAATAGTCGTCATCGGAAATATTTGCATCACGCATTTTATCATAGAATTTGTCATAGTATGGCACCGTGACATCATTCAATTTACTAAAACTGTCTACGTACGCATAGGGGAAACTTTCTTTCTAACTAAGGGTTGATTATCATCACTAAAATATTTCCTTACCTCTATACATTGCTCGTCTGACAAATTTTGAGATAGCGTATCTAAAGATGCATTCATAAACCTATTGACTAATCTCAAATTTATAATTTTTTTCCCACTGACCGCGACTGTTTACAAATTCATCTACAAATATATGCTTACTGAACGTTATATATTTTTCACTATTAACAGGAAGTACGTATTTTCTTCAGTTTCACTCGCTAACTGTTTGATGAACAGGTGGACATCATAACCACTGAGATTATGGAAAAAAACTGGGATAAATGTTGGTAACTGATAGTTTAAATTACAATTTGAATGTGCCGCACCACGATACCTCCCAGTGAGGTGACAATGATCTCGCACTTTTGGATTTGTAAAATCATCCGTAAAAATCTTGTCGCATATATATATATCAATTTCGACTTTGTTCAGGTATAACCTGTTGTTCATCAGTTAGTGGTAACATTGGAACAGCAGTTTTCAAATGCTCATTATATATCCGTTTCACATCACTCTCGAGTCGTAATAAATACCTCCGCGGCATTAACCCACCTATACAGTTCTAATTTGGACCACAAATCGTTTACACCACACTTAATATAATAACTGAAAGAGTATGGCTCATGTTTACACGTCTTTATCGTAAACGGTTGTTCAGGATAGGGTTCAGGGGTATCTACCGGTACTAATAGTGCTTCAAAATCTGCATATATTACGAATGACAGAAACATCTGCTTTTAATAGTTCCGGAACGCAAGTATATTTTCCGCATAGAACTCCCCAGTTCTGTCTTTTTTTTTGTTACGTCAGGTAATTTTGTGTACTCAAAGTTGCAGTCCTATGAGATGTGACGGGTTAATTGCTGCTGTGTTCTAAAATAATAAAGACATGAATCGCAAAAATGTATCGCCCCATTTCGCCGGGTTATTTGGTTGCTAAGTAAACGAGAAAAATGTTTGATTCATGCATAACGCTGATTATTCGTTTGGTTACTGACTAATAGTAATAAATTAACATGAACTGATTGTTTGGCTTTAGTATAGTAGAGAAGTCCCACTACCTCCGTGACACGCTGACCATCCCGATACGTATCGTCCAGGCCATAAACATTGATGGAAATGTTATTGTTGGATTCAAACGTTGCAATGTTAGTCAACTTAGCAGGAAATTCTACACAATTTCAGTTGAATAACGTTCTGAAATCAGGGTAAGAAGTTGTCCGCTGTGGTAGACCCCTCGGTGTCACTAAAGCTGATACAATAGCCCATGCAAAGCAGCAATTATCACTATTCTTCACATTCACTGTGGCATGCGTATGCAAAATTTCAGGCGGGATATTCATATATAATGAACCCGTAGTGGGAGAAAATTTCAACATGTTTACCTCTAAATATACGAAATTCACCAGCGACCACCCTACAAAACAGCATATATTAGTAATGCACTACCCTACTACTCATAACTCACACTTACCAGAATCTTTATGCTGAAATTCAGATTGTTTGGCATCCAATATTTCCATTATGCTTTGGAAATAATCTTCCACCACCATCCCAACACTTAGAATATCATATTTAGTCTGAAAGGATTTAAGTTCCATGCTTTCTCTACTGTACAAAAAGTACAAACGAAATAATTCAACATTGCATTTTAAGGAGAAGTGTTTCTGCAACTGAATTTGTATTAAACGTTTGCACATCAGTGTGAGCATTGCTTGTGGATAGTCTATACGAAACAATCCGTTGTTTAAACGCATTCCGAATAACTTCAATCCCAGTAGCAAGGAGTAGACATACATTTGATTTATGCCTGTTGCTCCTCAGGCGCCCTTGAAACACATACCGCGGTACATCTATTGAACAATCAGTGCAGTGTACAATATCAATACTTGTGTTACTCTTTTTTTGTACAGAGTCATTGCGTTGATCTAACTTACGCTTCCTTGAGCTGTTCAAACCTGAAGGTCCTGGTTTCGCGAAGGAATCACTATCACGCTTGTTTGTGTTCCTCATTGTTGCTAGTGAGGTTTAACCCTGATGGCCCGGGTTGTGCAAAGGAATCTGCTCTGTTGCTGTCGAGAGTACCGGATTGCACCGTGTTGCTACCTGTGATATGGTTTTGCGACACAACCTCCTGCGTTTCAAAAGGTAGGGTAGTTACTGGTATCCTTATCCAACATGAGTTTTTTGGTGTCGAAGTAGATAATCCTTTCTAGAAAATTTCTTCAGACATTCACATTCAAACACTTTGTTAAGGTCTATAACAAAAAGTATATACATAAGTAAGAGTTGTGTTACGTCTTTTGTTATGATTCCTTTGGTAACCCGCTATTAGTTTGTAAACCTTGAAAAATGTCTTCTAAAAATGCATGAAAAACGTTGTATTTGGTAGGGGAAACACCTATATTTAGCGAAAGGAAAACAGTAGAAATCATTCGTACAACTGCTTCTACAGTACCGAATAACTACCAACTACTACTTAACTTTCGGTATTGATACACTTCTAACGTTTTTTTTCTTTATTTTTTCAGGTTGATGAACTTTCTCGCACACCGTCGCCTGAGTGATTTTATGCTGACTCCTCTATCCCCGTCCTCCCACCAACTCCAACCCCTCAGGTTTATGCGATCCCCCGATCGCCATCACCTGAGGCATTTATTTATCCCGACTCCTTTGCAACTCTTGCATCATCAACACCTCTCCCCGTCCTCCCACCAACTCCCATCCCTCAGGTTTCTTCCCCTGAAGTCATATATATCCCTTCCTCGTATTCCTCCCCCATCACCGTGGGTTGCCAAACCTGTGACGATCAAATAAGTGGGATGACGACCGTAGTCCTGGATTCTGCGCAGGAGCACGACCTGGATGCCGATACAATAATACTCAACTTGACCAACGCTTATCACTATCAGCGACGAACAAACCACTAGACCTTTTCTTATCGACGAGACAGATACTGATAGTGAAATCTGCAGCGTAGTATCTTACAGTGTTGTGGGATTATGTTACTCCTGTTGTGGCAACGAATACCTCAACACTGGTGACTACGACTCTGATCGTGGTAATGGACCCTGCGTACAGCTACGATTCCGACGACTACGACTATGACGCTCTCCGCCAGCAACACTTACTTACCCAGACAGTACTTCTGCAACGAAATCATAGTGGAAGAGAGCAGCGATGAGGACGACATACTGAACACTATAACACGTAACATATACAGACGCGACGAAGGCGCTCAAGACCTGACCGTACCTGATGACATGCAGATCGATAGCATAAAGCAAATAAGAATTCTATTATACAAGTGGAAGTTAACATTCTTTTTGTGACGGACATTTATGTGAAAGGCAAATAATAAATCAGATCGCCCAGGTGCTTATGTGTATTGTGTGTGAGTGAAGGACAGCGCGAGTAATTCAGTCAATTGAGTTAGTGATTACAGCTGCCTCTGTTTTTTTTTGTGACAAGTGTGAGCGCATAATCGAAGAATTTTTATGAGTAAAAAGGATAATTAAACTTCATCTGTTTAATGTGTTTAGAATATAAGGTTTGGAAATTTTTAATCTATATGAATTGGTGTTTGTATTGCTCCGAAGCAATGTTTGTAGCATATTTATCTTTTCACATCGGTCAATATATAACCACTAATTAATTTATTTTTGTTTATTTGTATCACCTGAGTTAAAAATTTTAGCATTAACCTGTGTAAATTTACCTAATGGGAAATAATAATTGAATTAATCCTTGAATATTTTGAGTTTAACGATTGATCTGAAATTCTTAATGACCCAGATCGGTTACAAAATTTAATTATTTTGAACTTTGAACGTCAGTAAAATACCGAACACTAATAACAGAATATTTTTATTATAAAATACAGATTACAATTCACACCTATTGATGAATGTTTAAATACGATTTTTTTAAAGAGAAAGTATTAAGAAAACAAAAGTATAGACATTTAATTAGAAATTATTATTAATTTTATTAAATGCATAAATAAAAAGTAGGATTTGAACCTACGACATGTACTTTTATAGAGTATCGCTCTAGCCAACTGTCGAGATATAAGCCCCAGTCGATAGCTCAGTTTGTTAGATCGGTACTCTAACAAAGTACACGTCGTAGATTCAAATCCTACTCGAGGTAAACTTTTTATTTATGTATTTAATGAAATTAATAATAATTTTTAATTACATATTTACTTTTGAAAAATATATAGATATTATTTATGATGGAAGTACTGATTGTTATATTTTAAATTTTTCGGAAAGTAACGAATGGAAAATTATTAAACCGTCTTTTTATTTTGATTTTCCTAAATTGGGTAATACTTATTTGGTTCAGAATTTTAGAGCAGCTAGAAAAATAAATTGGTATGTATGCAAGGACTACCTAGAAAGCATTCAAATTAACGTTTTATGACTTGGAATTTTCATATATACAGGGTGTGATCGATAAGTTTACGAAGACCCGTGTATTTCAAAATTTTATTAAGCTTTTGGATAAATTTATTTTGAAGTGTGATAGAATTTGAGTTGTGAATGATTGTACAGAGTAGGCTATAATCCTGTCTTCCACAATCAGCTAGGATTAATTTAACATCCCGCCTAAGACAATTTATTTTAGAAAAATGTAAGAATTGTGGTAGGCAGCCTAGAACATTATAATCCTGGACTGTATGCATGTGAGTTAGTAGCATTTATAAGTGTAACGTATTTCAAACCACCTTTCAATTTTTACTCCTTATATAGCTGGCTTCGCACCCCGTTTATTTCGGTGAGCTTGAGCGACGCCTAGTGCGGTTTGCACGTGTAGCATGTTCTGAAATATTTATAATGTAAGGAATAGAATCAATGTAATTTGTAGTCTCATTATCTATTGGAATAAGACTAATGCTATTCAATATTTCGAATTTACTTTTATACTTGTTAAACAAAGTTCCACAAATATCCAAATTATGACCATTTTTAATCATTATATCTTTAAATATATCAATTTACTTTTTAAAATTTAATTTACTCATAGGTACATTGAACAAACAGTCTGTGTATTAAGGAATTTATAGCTGATAACGTATGATATAATGGCGTATTATTATTAAATGGTATACTATTGTCCGTATGCGTAATTTTTCGGTATATTTCAAAATTAAACTTATTATTATCAAAATTTATAATTGGATCAAGTAATGGCAGTTGATTATTTTTGGCTCGTTCCATAATAAAGTGTACGTCTTTATGTCATTTATTGATTTGAGTGAAAAATGTAGTAAATTCAACTTCAGTACCCTCAAATAGACAAGCTATGTCATCGACAGATCTGTACCAAAAGATGATACATTTATTATGCAATACCTTTTCTTTAAGAAAGTTATTATCTAGTTGGTTCATAAATATTTCACTTAGTAAAGGCGATAAGCATCCACCCATATTCAGACCTTTAGTTTGTCCATAAGTCTGATTGTTAAAACTGGAAAAAATTTCAGCGCATGTTTCGAACATAAGTTGAAAATGAGATGCTTCAATATTACTGAGTTGACTATCATATATAAGTTTATCTTCATCAATAGAAACACTAGGGAATAGTGATGTCATATCGAAACTTAGAAGTATACATTTGAAATCAGTAATCGTTTTAAAGTTTTTATTGAGACATTTGGCTAATTTGTATGTAGGTGAAATTGATTTGTGAGACAACTGGTCTCATCGGTAAATTATTTAAGTTATTTATTTTAATTCAGTAGACTTTTCGGCAAGCAATACATTAGTGGTATTCTAGGAATTTGTACAATAAATTGTTGAGTTGTAGTATATTAATAGTAGTTAAACAATCCTGCATAATATTTCTGACCTTTTTTCGATAATTTAGTGTAGGATTTTTATTATTAATTATTATGTAATTTTGTTCTTTTATAAACTTTTCTACTTGTTCAATGTACCTAGATCTTTCTATAAGTAAGTTACAATTGCCTTTATCCGCTCTAACTAGGGTTAGATTATTGTTTATAAACTTCTTTTTAACACTAGTCATGCTAATCATGAATTTATGCAAATTATTCGACAACAGTATATTATTTTGAATTTTGCAATAAAACTTATTCTTGTCGTGAGTTGAAATGTTGTCTATTATTGATTGTGTAGGAACCGTTAGTTGTTTCACATAGTGAAAATTGAGTGTTCAGTTATTTCCCCGGTCAATTGCCATCGAATATAATTATGTTCACCAATAGAATACCGCGGTGAAATGTTCGACTGGTGAAATGCCGAAACTGTAAGGTAACATGATTCCCGATATTCCCTATTTTCGTGCTAAAGCTCCTTACGTATTTTATGTTTTACATTTCCTTAGTGCTTATTTATTATTTATAAGTATCTCGTGAATGTGACTTTTCTAATTCTCACGTAAATCATTTAAGTATTATCTTTACATTAATGACAAATATTGACAAATGTCATTAGCATTATGTGAATATTACCTGGGTAATTATGTGCAATAAATGTTGAGTTCCTAGTACTATTAATTATTAAATCTCTTCCTTTCTATAAGCGTATTATATTCATTTATTCACGACAGGGGTCGGCGGGAAATTTACCGAAGGAATTTCGTCATGGCGGGTATTTTACCAGTGAACATTTCACCGCGCGGGGTTTTTACCAGGCGAACAATTTTCCGGCGGGATTTTGTCGGCGGGGAAATGACCGTGAACCGTATTGAGTAACTTGGTAATCAAAATTTGATTTTATGTTTTGTCCTAGAACGTTTAGTGCCACATCTGAAAATGTGTTGAAAAATTAACAACCCGATCATGAAATATAAATGTATTATTAGATGAGTTATGCCCGGTTTCACCAACAACAAATAAAGCGTTATTAGTAGATTAACTTTATTCGTAGAATAAACGTGACTCTTTTCATTTCACCAACAATAAATAGCGTTATTCGTTGGTTAAAGTGACGGTTAAACTAACCGAAGAAATATCTCCGGTTAAGTGTAAGTATTTCAGATTTAATAACCTCAAAAATTGGACACTTGTTAAATTTGCCATTGTCAGTGTTATTTTTCAATATTTCACTTGAAAACGGACAACATGGATAATAGGTAATTTGAAAACACATTTATTGATATTATTATAATGTTAAAAAAATTTGTAAAACAATAATTATTAGACTTCATCTTCGAGTTCATCTGAAGACGATCAGCCCCCTCATAGACGCCGCCGTTTGATATTAGAGAGAAGAAATCCAATTATAGAGTATGATAACATTGATTTCCGAAATAGATTTCGTCTATCGAAAGCGTGCGTCGAGGAAATTTTGCGTTTGATTGGCAATAATTTAGAATGGTTTAATAACAGAAACCGTCCCACCAGTCCAACGAACCAGCTATTAATAACCTTACGGTTTTATGCAACTGGATCATTTCAGTATTGCGTTGGGGATCACTTTAATGTATCTAAAGCTACAATATGTAGAATAATAAGAAAGGTTACTCACCACATCGCTTTGCTTCGACCACATTTTGTGCAGATGCCTCGCAATCGAAATGAAATAATCCAGTGCCAAAACGGATTTTACAGAATTTCTGGTTTCCCATGTGTTTTAGGAGCTATTGATTGTACACATATTCGTGTACAATCACCCGGTGGAGATGCTGGAGAAGCATATAGAAATCGAAAAGGATGGTTTTCTACTAACACCCAGGCAGTGTGCGATCATAAATCGATCATTAGAAACATTGTAGCACGGATGCCTGGAAGTACACACGACTCCACGATATTCAATGATTCGTTACTTAGAGCTCGTTTAGAAAACGAGTATCCTGATACTTATCTTCTAGGAGATGGTGGATACGCATGTAGAAAATATCTGCTTACTCCGTTGCTAAACCCACAAACACGAGCAGAACACAGCTATAATTATGTCCACATCCGTACACGTAATATTATTGAAAGAGCGTTTGGAGTCCTAAAACGCCGTTTCCCTTGCTTGTCTTTGGGTTTACGATTAAAAATTGACACGGTATTAGGAGTAATTGTAGTGACAGCTGTACTGCATAATGTTGCTATTAATATGGGAGACAATATGCCTGTTGAAGATCCGGAAATTGTGATACCTGCTTTTGAAGATGCGCGAAATATTTTTCAAAATATTGATCAAGAAAATATGGGAGCTAGGACAACTTTAATAAACACAGTTTTTACAAGGTACATACACACGCAACACGCACATATTATCTAAGCAAACAATTTTTACTATATCTAATATTTATGTAGAAGTAAATTCTTTTTTTTTATCCTCTAACTGCAACAATTTAATATTTAATTCACATTCTTCCTTTTTCTTTATTATTTCTAAAATCTCCATCTTTTTTTTATGTCTTTCTTACTTCATAAGAAAAACCTTTTCTTGATAATAATTTACACCATCCTTGCCTCGTTTTTTTACATTTTTAAAAAATGTTTAGGGCTGAAGGATGAAACCTTCGCACTAATGCAACTCTGGCCGCTGTCGACTACCCCAGCGCTGCATTGCAGTAAGTTAGAGACTTCGTGCGTTTCACTGCTGACTGGTAAACTACCCTCCCAACTGTAGTTTGCATGGTTCGTCGCAGGTATTTCTAATTCTGCAACAATAACCGCATCATTTATTGTGCAGAATTCTATTTTGTCGGTGATTGTTTCTGTAATAATTATGTAATGTTCGTGCTTTATTAAAATCAATGTTATATTTAGATACTCTGTAGGTATTAATTACCTTGGTGTAAAGGGTTGATTATGTCGTTATAACTATCGTAGTCATTGTTGTGCCCGTCTACTTGTTTCCCAAGTAAATTAAGTACGCGAAGATCGCAGTTAGAGAGATGCGAGCAACTGCTGCCTCCACCCGTCTTGTACACTTCGACCTGCAATTGTATAACGATGAGAAATATTAATAAAACACACTTTAATATTGGCATTTTTACTTTTTCATCAGCCCTGTGTTTCTTCGCAGTTTTATTTCAAATTACCATATAATAATTTTAATTGGTTGCCACTCCTCACTCCCGTTTTTGCACTACTATTATAACTGGTACCAATTTCTTCCCATGTGCGTGCTTTTTGTTGGGATGACACGGCATCAGTCTTTTTATTTTCTATGACTTATGTTTTTCTATAATTAAAAGTAAATTTTCTTTTTCCTCTTCCAAATAATTTTTGCTTCTTTCCCGCTTATTCCCTTTTCCAATAACATCCATTTTCACTAAACACACGAGTAAACATAAACAATACTGTCAAATATCAAATGTGCCTAAATATGTGGTTCGTTCACAATGACATTTCTCGTATTCATTAAATAGTTAACTGAAAGCATGAAGCTGTTGGTGAAACAGGAAAATAGTTAACTGGAGAATAAAATTTATTCATTCAATAACTATTTAACGCTTTATTTGTTGTTGCTGAAACCGGGCATTAATGTTAGGCTTATTTTTTTCGTTAAACTGCGGTTTAAATTCCTAACACGCATAACATAACATAAACCTTCACGCCAATCTCAATCTCTGTATACCTCCTTAGCTTCAGCAAGATGTATGCATTGTCTCTAACGTGTTTTTTTATTTTTAAAACTCCTTATATTTCTTTCTTTTATCATAAATTCTACTACATTTAGCCAAGTCTTGCGCGGCCTATCCGGCCCGGCCTTACCTTTAATCTCACCCACATATATTTTCTTCGTTAATTTTGCGTTGATCATTCTTTCAATGTGACCAAACCAACGTAGTGCACTATTTTTATATCTATCTATCATCGCGTTTTTCTCGCCATACTACTTCATCAGATACTCATTCTCTCGTTTTACCACATGCGCTTCTCAGGAACCTCATAACCACGGCATTTATCCTTCTTTCGTTTTTTTGACATATCCATGTCTCACTTCCATACAGTACTGAGGGGACAAACACGCTACTATTGATTGCTCGTTTCGCAGCTAGGCTCATGCTTTCGTTTCTCATTATCGTCCACATACTTTCAATCACTTTTCTTCCAGAATTGACGCTTCGTCCAATCTCACCATCCATTGTACCATATGTAGTAAACATTCCACCCAGATATGTCAACTCGTCCACTTGTTCCACAATTTCATTTCGCAGAGTAAATATTCTACTCTCCGTTTCATCTTTCCGATTGAACACCACAATTTTAGTTTTGTTTACGTTTTCCTTTAGGTTCATGCTCTCACAGACTGTATCAAACTTTCTCAGAGCAGTTCGTAGCTCATCCGCACTGTCACTTAATACAACTATGTCATCTGTATACACCAGAAGTCGTACATTTACGTCAACAACCATTACACCATGTATACATTGCTCAACCACGGTGACATCACACAGCCTTGTCGCACTCCTTACTCAATAGGGTAACTATCAACACATCCTCTCCCTGGCATCAAGCTACCTGAACATCCAAAATCTTAGTTTGTGTAGTTTCTCGTACGCTATCAATCAGTATTCTTTCAAATACTTTACCAGCTACACTGAGCAAACTTATTCCTCTGTAGTTCTTGCAACAACTCCTGTTCCTCTTACCCTTACACAGTGGTACAATGATCTCGTTCTTCCAATCACTCGGTACTTTTCCACCCTTAAGGAATACCGTTTTCTCTAACTCATTTATCCCAATATGCTTTTCAGTTTCATTCACCATTCCTTCTACATTCTACTTACTTAACCCTTGAGTTCCGTTTTCCTCATTACTGTACATCTTTCCAAAATATTCTTGCCAGTATTTCCTCACTTCACAATACTATTTCATTGTTTGTATTCATCACTTCTGCATCGTTCCGTTTCGGGCCACGTTTTGTATTTTTGACCCATTATCAAAAGAGTTTTTTGTTTCCTTCAAAATCATTCTGTATTAACTCTCCCGTCACAGCCATCACTTCCTCTTTACTTATTCTCACTGCCTCCTTCGCTTCCTTGTTTCTTAATTTGTGCACCTCATATAATGTCCTTCTCTCAGTCTCATTTTTTTGCAGCAATCACTACATGTACGCATCTTTTTTCTTACAGACTGCCTTTTTACCGGTTCATTCCACCAAGCACAATTTTTCTGTCTACCTGCAGTCGCTCTTCCACATATCTACTCGGCATAATTGACAACGCAGTTTTTCAGCTTATCTATGCACTTCCAACGTCAGTGTCTTTTATTTGTTCCGCACCGTTTCATTCATGTTCCACTTTTTATTCACAGCATCTGCGTATTTCATTCTCGCACCATTATCTTCTAATTTGTCTACCGTAATTATGGACGTTCGCACTACGCTTGCTTTCCTTCGCCAGACGCACTTTAGCGCTAAAGACAGTCTCGATACAACCAAAAAGTGGTCCGATCCACACTACGATCTGCGGATTACTTTTATGCCTCTCACCAGGTTTCTAAGTCGTTCATCATACACTATCAAGTCAATCATACTTTTATATTTGCCTCTTTGCCACGTATACATACGCACATTTTTATGTTTAAACCACAAGTTAGATACAAACAGGCTTCTCTCCGCTCAGGTGTTCTCCAGGCGTTCTCCATTCTCATTGACTCTTTGGTCTCCGAACGCGTTCAGTATGTTCTCCCTGTACACCCACCCATCCATTCATATCTCCTAATATTACCACTCTTTCATTTGGCTTACATACGTTCAACACGTTTTCTAGATCATTGCAGAAGTTCTCACACTCTTGGTCTCCTTCTCCATTCACCGGTGCGTAGTATGCAATAAGAACCATTTTCGAAACTTCACTTTCATTCTAACTCACATTACCCGGGGGGATACCAATTCGTACCCTTTTTGCGCTATGCACTTCAGCCTCAACTCCTGACCATGGTGCTAGGCTGCCATCCTCGATCTCCACAGCATCCTTTCATTTGCGCTTTGTCTCTGATACACACAGAATATCAAACTACCTTTCGTAAATTACATTCGCAATTTCAAATTTTTACCATACATACCTATAACATTCCACGTGCTGACTCGCCATTCATTTCTTGCACAGTAGTCAGCAACGAGGCCCGCTGTTTCGACCTTGACCGCCCCTTGTAGCCTAATACGCATTACGTCGTATATGAATGGTGTGACAGTATTTATTTACTTATTTCAGACAAAAGCGTTTTTGCTGACTTAGTGTAGTATTGGTGCCAATAGGATCACAATTCCTAAAATATTAATAATTATCCATTTTAGTTTATGAATTTTTCCCACAAATCGTACCTAATTAGTTTTGTTGTTTATTTACTATTTACGTACTTGTAATTCCTTGGACTGAAAACTTGATACTTCTCCACATTAGGCACTTACTATTTTAAGGGATCGTTCATTTAAAATAATGCACCTTACCTCCAGTTTAATTTCAATCAAATTTTTGTATTAATGTTGTTTTGAAGGAAACAGTAACAATTATATGCCTTATAAAGGCCACACTTATACAATCTATTAAGAAAATATGCAAATTTTAAGACTATCATAATTAAGGAAAGGAAATTATTATGTACTGTTCACTAGCTGTAAATAAAATGCAGTAATTACTATTGACAAAGCGTTTTTGATAATCATTAAACAAATCATTTAGAATGAACCCTTGAACTATGTTGCAACATCCGTTGGATACATACAGTAGGAAACAGGTGATTAACCTAATATACCATGACAGAAAAACAGGTGCAACCTTCGGTAAGGCAGAAATCTGATATGATGTATGCTGATTGCACCAGATACTTCTTAGCATTCAAATTAAGCAAATGAGTTATTACGTTCTTGTTCTGGTTTAGTAGTATAAAGCTTCATCTCTATACGGGTTTGGCAATCGTATAAATTCTATATATGTCTTTTTATAACATATACTCCCTTACACATACCTACCTATACGAGATTCTTCTTCGTTTTTCATTTTTAATTACTTTACTAAATATTTTTCAAAGTATATAATTTAATAACAGGCTCACATTTTTTATGCTTGTAATGAATTATGTAAAAAAACTGATAGCATACATTTTATAATGTAAACTAATCCCGATGCTAATGATTGTAGAACCGTAAAGATTAATGATAGGAAACATTTTATACCCTATCACGTGTTCTTACATCTTGCATGTATTTGATTTCAGCTTATGCATTAGAAAAACAATTTGAATTTGAATAATAATACAGTATTAAAAACGTATGATCGAAAAATTACAGTAGTAGAAACACAGAAACCAGCGTATCCTCCGCAAAGCTAATTCTCTAGCGGTTTAAAACAACAAAGTCTATCGAGGAAAAGCATCGAATGGCCATTTCACCATAAAAGCACAAAATCAACTGCAATTTATCAAGAAGTTAGTAACCGGTAACGTTCCGATACGCTTAGGGAATACCTTCTTTACATTTCGTTTAATTGATTAAAAAAACTATGTTTATGTCTTTACAACAAAAAGAAATGCTCCTTCTAAATTAACTTTGTTGTTTCCTAATATGACCACAACCATAATTTGCAGCAAATTCCAATAAAATATATGTGAAGACCATTATCAATTAATGCCGTGGTGCATATGACTATTAAAATGTAATGAATTCATAACAATCAGAAATACATTGTCCCTTGTAAATTTGTTTTTTTTTACGATGTACAATCTATGTAAGATACACTGTAATAATAATAAAATGCTAATTTTGACACACTATCTGGGTTCCTGATGGTTTTAATTAAAAGGGATTGTTCTTGCAACTTTATTTATTTTGATTACAAATTTCTAACTTTTTCAAATACTTTAATAGGTTTGCATATACTACAGTTTGTTTTTTTTTCACTATCTTTTATAAATGACCTCCTTCCGCTGTTTTAGCAGTTACACCTGAAAATTATATCCAAAGTATTATAAATTAACTAATAATAAATTATTATAAGTTTTGTTATGAATGAATAACTTCAAAAGTAAATATGTAATTAAAATTATTATTAATTTTATTAAATACATAAATAAAAAGTTTACCTCGAGTAGGATTTGAACCTACGACCTATACTTTGCTAGAGTACCGCACTAACTAACTGCGCTATCGAGATACAAGACCCAATCGATGTCAATTTTGTTCTTATTATGTAGAACTGATGCAAATTCAATTTAATGAGTTGCAGTTGGTTAGCTCAGTACTCTAGCAAAGTACAAGTCGTATGTTCATTCAAATCCCACTCGAGATATACTTTTTATTTGCGTATTTAATAAAATTAATAAAAATGTTTAATTACATATTTACTTTTGAACTTATTCGTTCATAACAAAACTTATAATAATTTAATATTATTCAAGTTGCTTTGGTATGTGTGAATCCTTGCGAAATTGCCGGCTCACATTCCATTAATATAGGTAAGTAATTTGATTGTATTCTGATTACATTTAGAATTTATACCAGTTCTACATACATACAGACAAAGTTTACATCGATTGAGGCTTAAATCTCGATAGCGCAGTTGGTTAGCGCGGTACAGGTCGTAGGTTCAAATAATAATTTTTAACTAGTAATAAATCTGAGGATCGATTATTTTAAGGACCTACTTATCTTAAATTTTACTTTAAAAAATGGGACATCATAAATGATTAAATGGATCCAAAAAAATGAATACAGGGTGTGTCAAACGTAAAGACGAAAAATTAAAGCTATATACAGCTTTTGAATTCTAATCGAAAAGTAAGAAAACATTTTTTTTTCAAAATGTCTTCCGTTTTTGAAATATTTCAGTTTATAATTTTGGTGAAGACAAAATTTTAAATCTTACTTAGTGTTTTATCACTTGGTAAATCAAGTTAACTTAGATTTTAAAATGTCATATTTTATTGTTTGTCGTAGATAAGTAACACAATAGATTACTAATCAAATGCTTTACAACTATTCAAAGGTCCACATCCTTTTCACGTGTGTAAGCTTGACATATTTCTATTAATGGACCATACACCACTTCAAAACTGGTTTGCAGCTTCCATTGAACACATTAGTTTTGCTGCATCATTATTTCTTATAAGTATTCAACCATGTTTATTTCTGCAGCGTAAACACGGATTTAAAATACCTTAGAGATGAAAATCAAGGGGGTTAGTTTCAGCAAACTTTGCAGTTCAATGAACTGGATTATTTCTACCTATCCATTTTTACACCATTCAACAACAGTTCTCTCAATATGCGGAGGTGGTTCGTCATGTTGATACCAGATTTTAAACCTTAAGCTAAGACATATACCATCTAGCTAGCTAATATATACCATCTAGCATATTTCCTACTTGATTTTCTAAAATTTCCAAATATGAATTGACGTTTGATCCTTGAGGTAAGCTTTGGGCTAATCACAGTCATCCAATATATTAATATATAATAACTTAATAAAAAAATCAAAGCAATTATATTACCAGAATAAAGTATAAGAATATTGTGGTGATTACAAAAGATATAGTAAATATATCCAAACAACCCAATAGCATAGGTATCATAAAATCGAAAATAAAGACGACTTAACTAATTCTACAGCTGTTTCAAATGCATTTAATAAGTATTTTATAACAATTCCTGACAAAATAACGGCAGACATAAAAAAACGAAATCAACAGACAGTATTAAAATCAAGAATTGCTACAGTATGTGTTGGAATCTAATGTTCCCAAATGACATTCAATCAGCAATTATGTTCCGTAAACGAAATTCGTGAAGTGATGTGGAAGATACATCGGCATATCTAATTAAGAATGCCTCTCATATAATCAGTAATCCACTTACAACTTTATTTAACAGCTATTATCCGAAAATATTAAAAAACCTATAATAAATGGTTCCTATACACAAATCCGGCGATCGCAATATTTGAGTAACTACAGACCCGTAACTTCTGATATTTCAAAAACTTTTGAAAAAATATTAAAAATCCAACTAATAAAATGTTTTCGAAAAATACAAAATTATAAACCAAAATCCGTTTGAGTTTAGAAAAGGCAGATGCCTTAGCTACTTTAACATCTTACTTACATAGTTCACTAGATAACTCTGAAAATGTTCTGGCTATTTTCTTACCCAGACACCGTGAACCATGAAATACTACTTAATAAATTAGGCTGTTAGGTATAAGAAATATATATATATATATATATATATATATATATATATATATATATATATATATATATATATATATATATATATATATATATACAACTGTTTCACCGGATTGGGTCATATATGAAAGAAGATCACCTGTTGAACGACTCTGCCTAAACCCATACTGGTGGTAACTAAGGAGTTTGTTAGTTTCAAGGAACGCGGTCAGTTGCTGATTTGATTGCTTGGTTAGTAGTTCGAGTGATCGGTCTTATCGCCTTTTACGGTATAGGTTGAACATTTCTAACTTCCATGATGAAGGAAATTCCCCAGAAGACATAAAATAGAGCTTAGTTAGGACTGGTACTAGTTCGGGGCAATATTTCCTTAAGACAATAGCTGGGGTACTGTCTGGGTCAGTCGCCTTATTGAGATCAAGCCTACTGATAATCGATTCTAGGAGCTTGTATCGAAAATGAGTCGGTTTCATAGCGTATGAAGAAGAGTTTACTAGGGGCACATTTTTTCCAGAATCATTGAGACACGAGTTTAATTTTTTTTTTTATTATTGTGGACCTGAACAGGCTAAATAAGGCCTATCGTGCTAAATCACTCAGGAACACTTAGGAGGATGGATAGAGGGATAATGAATTGCCAATAGATACCTATGAACAGCTACCTTAAATTTTCTCATATCATAAGTGAGAGGAAAACAGGAACTAGGGAGATCATTCCAGAGTTTAGAAGCCGTGTAGAAAAATGTGGATTGCGCCCGTTTGGTATGACAAGTGGAGATTTGTACTGCATACTGATGATGTGAATGAGCGAACCGAGTGTTTCTCGCAAAGATAGCTGGAGATGGTATCAAAGAATGCAAATAAATCCACAAAAACATTGCCTTTGTCTACAGAATCAGCAACTACAGATCCGTCAAGGTGCCATGGGGTGAAATAAAGGTGTACCAAAGTTTTTACTAATGGCTTTAGCTAAAGACGAAGTTTAAGACTGCCCAAAGGAGAGGTAGCTAGTTTATTGTATTTTCTTTGTTCAAACAATTTTTTAGCTTTAGCGATGACACTTTTGCAGATATTTCTAGCACCATCGTATTCTGTATGACTTTCGACCCTTTTATTAGATTTCCATTTAATATAAGATTTATTGTTAAAAGATATTGCATCATTACAAGCCTCATTGAACCAGGGTTGGGAACGTGAATGACCTATACAATTTTCTTTTTTAGGAATGCTTAACTCCATGCTCATGAGGATGACTTCAGATACTGAAATAGCAATGTCCGAAGAAGAGGATGACTTAAAACAATGTGCACGCCACGGAAAGGTTGCAAAGAAGTCTCGTAAATCACTCCGTCTAGCTGACCTAAAACACCACCAGGTTCTATTAGTGTTGCGAACAACAACGGAATTAGGGACAGTAGAAAATGATAAAGAACGGAAGTTTTATAAACAAGTGACCAGCTGGATTAGTAGTAGATGAAAATTGAAGCCAATTAGAGTTATGAACTATGAAATCTCCTACAAATGAAATATCGCCAGATGGCAACTTTCAAACTCAGGTAATCGAAGAAGTCTTGAAAGTTACTGTCATTGGGAGACCTATAAATGCAACTAAAATTTCACAAATTTAAGACCAGAATGTTTAAACTAAATCACGAAATTTTTATTTTCCAAGGAAGAAATGCTGTCCTTGATATAGGAACATACGTCTCCTTTATATCGAAAGTTAGAGTGAAGGTTGTATTAGAGATATTACAAGTCGGGTGCATCGTAGCTTTCAGAGAAGACTTCTGTTCAGATAGAAACAAAATGTCAAGCTTAGAACTGATACCGCGGATTTTGGAATAGTGGATCAGAAAGTTAGAACTTTCGATGACCGAGATCTCTTGGGCCCTGCCCTCCCGGACATCCGAATGGGGCAGAATTTTACGTCCGGTGTTTATTACCCTAGAAATCACAGCCATCTTTTTTGTAAGTTTTAATTTTGGACTTTCAATCGGATGAGGATACCTGGAAACCAACTTGAAAGAAAGTTACGATCGGAAAAATGGAGAAATAAATAACAAAAAAGAAAGTAATAAAAGAGCAAGTAAAAGTGAAGAATAAAGACAGCAGATTAATTCGGATCACGAGAAACAGAAGTAAAGTGACTTGAAAGTGGTAGATGCGATTCTACCGAAACGTCAATTCATTAAAGTGGAGTATGGAGGAGGAAGAACGAGTTTAGGGAATTAAAATGGAAAAATGGTTTTTATTCTTTTCCTACTCCTACTCCTTACTCAATTTTGTTGCGATGGAAACTCATTGAGTTTGTAGAACTGAAAAGGGGCTGCGTTGTGGTATTTTTTAAATTACGAATAGTCTTTAGTTTGTTGTGGTCTTTTATACTATATAGTTATAATTATATAATAATACACATAAAGCATTACTTTTTCTAATATTTCACATGTTACATTATTTGATACTAGACCCACGACAGAAGTTATAATAATTAATTTCCAAACTAAACGAAGAAAACAAGTTGACAGTTTTATTAAATTTAGAAGAAAATCCTCACGTAAGTGTTCGTCAGATTGCGGTACAAGTAGATTTGAGCAAAAGTTCAATATAAAGAATTATAAGCAAACATAAATATCACCCATACCATTTGCGTTTGCATCAAAGCCTACGACCGCAAGATATCGCATTTTGCAATATTATTCTGGACAAAATTAACCAACAAGCCAATTTTGTAGACTTTGTGCTATTTAGCGACGAAGCAAGTTTTAATAGCATAAGAGTCGTTAATAAACATAATAGTCACTTTTACTCCGTTGAAAATCCACACTGGGTACGACAAGTAGATTACCAGCATCAGTGGACTGTGAATGTGTGGGGTGGTATTATCAATACTGATGTAATAGAGCCTTTCTTTTTCGATGGTTTCCTGACAGGCAAAAGATATCTCCAATTCCTTCAAGAATATTCGGCACCGTTGCTTGAAAATGTGAATCTACATACTCGACAAGTTATGTGTTACCAACATGATGGATCCCCGCCGCACTACCATAATTGAGTACGTCGGTTTTTGCAAAATTAGCGTGAAGATCGCTGGATAGGTTGAGATGGTCCAATTGTTTGGCCAGCGAGATCACCCGATCTTACTCCACCAGACTTTTTTGTGTGGGGATATGTGAAACAGGTGGTGTATAGGGATTTGCCTACTACACAAGCCAATATGAAACTTCGAATTACTGAGTCTTTTCGAATTACTCGAAGAAGCACCCTTCAAAATGTCAAAGCAACCTTTACTAGGCGGTTGACAATGTGTATTGCTGCCAATGGAAGCATTTTTGAACATTTAATATAAAATTTGTAATTCATTGTGCTTTACTTCCATTTTAAAGTCTCAGATAAGTTTTAAGTTAAAGTTTATAGTATGCAGTTCTGCTAGTAAACAATTATTAAGCGTTGCTCTTTCATAGTGCAAAATCATGAATTGTGTCATAAACCTATAGCTTCACGGTTTTATAGCAATTAACATTGTTTCTTTTTTGTTTTACTTTGGATTATGATATTGTTTTTATTTATTTTATACATGTATATATATATATATATATATATATATATATATATATATGTGACAAATTCAACAAAAATAAGAAATGTTTACAATTTTCAACTTTATCACTAAATAATTCAAAAACACTTAAAAATAGGTAGTAAAAAGTGAGTATCTATTGAAATCCGGTAAAAAAATGCTATTCAAATCCGTAATAAACTACAGGATGTTAAAAAAAATGAGAAAAATAACATTGAGCAAAATGGACCACCCTGCATATGCAAAGAAAAGAGTCTGAAATCTGAATGTAGAAGTTAAAATTAGATAGACTGGAAAAACAAATCCCAAAACTTCACTCCGATAGCTTTCAAGATGGCGGAACATGAGCTTACTTAATTGACTAATTTTTTTTACATAGAAATGTCAATAACTTAGGAACCGTTAGTCATAGATCCATAGTACTTTATATCATTTTGCTCAGCATTTAACAGAGAATTTAAATATATAATAATATATAGGGTGTTCCATTAAGAAAAACAAGTTTAGTGGTACTACTCGAAATGGGACACCCTGTATTTGCAAAAATATTTTTACAAGATTGCTACTCGTTGTTGAATACAATAATCTGTTGAACAGATGAAACAGATGAATGCCTTATTGTTTATGTTATTTAATCTGCTTTTCTTGGAATGAGCATTAATACACAAAAACGACTTTAAGTGCAAATATCTAAATTGTGTGTATAAATTTGCTCACATCAAAGTTTTCTACTAGACGTATCCTATTTTTGACACATTTTGTAAGAGTGGCATGCATGTGAATTTCGGATCAAGCTTTGCCAACCTAAAAATTTTTGTCAAATGTTCAGTGAATGAATGTCCATAATGACGTCGGAGATGATAACGTCGCGTTTCTCAATATGTCTATTAGAGTATCAAAATGGGGGCAAATTGCAAAAAGTTTATTTTAAGCATTGTAAGCTGCCGTCAATTGTAGTTCTAATTGCCCAATGCTCAAAGCAATGTTGAAAATATGTGGGTCTTTTCTGGAACAGATTTGTGTAACCAAAAATTATCTTACATTAATTTTAAAACAATTGTCCACCTCTCACCGGTCTTATTATCATTGATATTATTAATTAGTCGTAATAACCTTCTTCGTAAAATTGACCGTTATTTGATTAAGATTAACACGGTGTAAATAAAACTTACAATTCAAAAAACACAAGTCGACCAAAACAAGAAACTGTTTGTGATTGACATTGCCGTTTATAATTGTTGTTTAAAATATGTACCTTCTTGTCAGTAAAACTAAAAAGAAATAAACAGTTATGGCTATATTTTTATTGGCGCCACACAGTAAAGAGAAATCGGAATTAACAGACAACTTTAGCATGTATTTTCAACTTTCTGTTTTTATTTCGGCATAATAATTACATAGATGCGTGGCACAAAAATATTTACATTTCAAAAATATTTCTTCAACTTAATATAAATTGTTTTTCGATACAAAACCTTGCATTGGCATTGTGTAGGTCATATTACTTTATTAGTTCTAATTGAAAAAAATTATTTAATACATATTAGTCTAAACTGTTGAATGTTTTAGCACCTTTCAGTATATTAACTTTATGACACGTTTCGAACTGACGCTGTATAAGTTAATTAATTTTATAGCTACAAATTATTTTAACATAAGAAAAAATCCTTCAAAAGTTGGTTATAAAGAAATTAAGGTATAGAAAACCTGGCGCCATGCAAAAGCAAACAAATTGTTATTATCTAATACCACATTTGCAATATGTGTAGGTGATGAAATAAAAATAGATGACAGGTTCGCCCACATTTGCATTGATTATGAACAATTTTCCTATTTCCTACGCTACGTTACCGTTTATCCTTAACCTTACAACCATATTCAGTTCATATGAATGACAGCACGTCTTTGATATAAATCAAATACGTGTTAATAATTTTATGTGATTAATATTGTCAATAGATATATTACCATATATGGTTTTATTTGAGCAACACCTTAAGCTAAGTGGTTATTTAAACATAATAATTAAGATATATGTTACAGATTAAAAATTCAAATTACAGACTGCAATTAGCTTTATCCTTGGAAATTGAGTATAATTTCAAATAGATCTAATCTTTTTATTCCATTGGATTTATAGATATAACTATTCTTTTTTATCCATTATGGTTTGCTACAAAATATTATATATGTTGTACAAAGATTTTAAATTGCTGCTTGAATTGTAAATTGCTCCAAACACGTTGTGATAAACATACGTATTACACCTAATTGTAATGATGTCTAAATTTGGTCGAAGCTATGTGACAATCGACATTGGTATTCTCTACTCACTATTACTGCAATTCCACTTAGGGAATTATGTGAATTAATCGTACTATTACGTAGCATTTAGGGTAAAATCACTGCATGGTATTGCGGACAATTAAAATTAATATGGTCCTATTCTTTCGTCAAGTTTTATTTATTGTAAAACTCCAACATTCTTGAGAAATTATCTTTTTACATGATCGACGTACTAAAATTTATACAAATGTGGAGACATAAATTGTTATTTCTGGATTTGTCTTAAAGTTTTCATAAAATTATAAACATGGTGAAATTGTTTTCATAAAGCATAGTTCTCTATGTTCGTTTTTTTCTTAAATTAGGAGTAAACGCGTGGTTAATTAAAAAAAATTCATTTACGTCGAAAAGTATGTGAATGGTGGTGCTTCTTACAAATCTGATTCATTGATATTTATTCACAAATGAATTTAATTATTGATACTAGTTCTATTGAAATGGTTCTCAATGTGGACCAACATTTTCGGCATTCTTGAAAAACTGTTCTGTTGGGTACATAGCAGAGAAGTCATTAGTGTTTTCAAAAGAGCACTTACTTAATTTTTTTCTTGAAGCACCGAACGACAAATACTTACTTATGAAGGTTTTTACTTTTAAGATTATTGTTAATAAATATGATTATAGGGCATTCGTTTAACTTATCCCGATTGATCGATGAATCAAACACTCACTTGTGTATGACTATCCTTTTCTACATATTGAATACAATGTACACTATTAGCTAACGTATTATTCCAAGAGTGTCGTTTTGTATGGCTCTTATTAACTTAAGTAACTAACAAGGATAAAGTTAACAACAAATTAAGTTTTCTTTATACGAACAGTTTTGATACCAACATTACATTACCAACTTTAACTTATCTACTTCCCATAAATATAAATGTCATAATGTTTGCAAATAAAAGACAAAAGTTTTATTTACGTATCGTAGATGTACGCACATAAAAGCATATTATTTTCAATAAAACTTAAAACGTAGCAGACGAATTTTGGTAAGTTATTATGTATTCTAAAATGTTGCAAAAATTTTGTAAATAGATATTTGTAGGTTAAGACCAATGAACTCTTCCAAAGAAAGGAAGTAATTGTTCCAACACTTTTCTACACAAAAGTGGCGACGGCAATACATTTGTGAGTTAATGGTTATTTATTTGATTTATTCATAAAGATTGAATTTTTTAGGAACGCTACTAATCATTATGTTTTGAGAAAACATTCGAATTGCAAAATACGTAATGATAATTTCAGTCATCGGTGTTTATTTATACACTTGTTTGTGTAGAAGATTATTATACTGCAATTCAAAATTATTGGTGTATTTAATGTAATTGAATTATAGTACTTTTTTAAACTTATTCAAAGTATCGTTTCAAACACAATATAACCAATAATGTAATAAAACGTAAATTTGTCCATTCACATTTAAACATGACTGTGTTGAAAATAATTTATTGTTATAAATTATAATGTTAATGTACAATAACATACATTATATGTTATTATTATAATTATTATAGATTATTATTAAGTTTTTGGAGAAAACTGTTTGCGTTAAGAATTCAATTAAAAACAAGAAATTAAATGTTCACTACACTTCATCTTCTGTATCTGTGTTATCGTTTGGATTTATAATAATTGGATTTACTTGGACATCATAAACTTTTTCTTGTTCCCAAGGCTTTAAAATTTCAGCTTCTGCATGTTTAATCGTTGAGGTTCATTTTCCTTGTTTTCTTCTTGATTTTGATGTCGTCGTAAAGCATTAGAAATAGTTTTCGTGTCAATTTTCAAAGCATCGCTAACCCTTGCATGCACTGCTTTAGTGGTGATAAGGGCCCGTTGTTCTGTTTTTCTTTATTAAAGTATTCGACTAAGTTATGAATCAATTCGTCTACGGCAATTGACCTACGAGGCATGTTGATGTGCTACAAATGAAAACATAAATGTTATCTCTTTCTGTAAAACGAATTAATCTTTACCTTAAATGAACACTAGAAAGTAATGTGGTTCTGAAATGAACCGATCTTTTACAATATTAACTCAAGAAGGAATGAATAAACCAAGAAACACACCAACCGGCGAGCTTACGTAACCTCAATCAACGTATAAGCAAATAAAGGAAAGTTGTTCTGTGGAAAGGTTAGTATCAGTGCTCATATTTTTGTTTTAAAGTACAGACGACGGTCATTTCGTGATTTAATGCATACATGACGTCATCGGGATAAGCTAAACGAATGAACTTTTAGGTAGTTGCAATGTTTGGTGTGTTTGGCGGTTGCAGACTCATAGAATTGTACAATCTGAGTGTTGGGGATATTAAAGAAGAAGGTTCTGTCTTTGTGGTTTATATTAGAGATACCAAAACACGTAGAGCCAGGGTCTTTGCCATATTAAACGATGACAGTAGAGTAAATTATATCGACCTCATTAAGAAGTACATGAGTTTAAGATCGAAGCATGTGAAGATTGAAAAGTTTTTTCTAGTCTACAATGGGTGTAAATGTACCTGTAATCCTATTGACATTAACACGTTTGGTCAGTTTCCTCGACAGATTGCGAAGTATTTAAATATTCGCAATACCGATCAATACACAGGACATTCATTTCGTAGAACTTCTCGCCGCAATCGTGACAGACAGTTGAGCTGACATTAGAACTTTAAAACGGCATAGGAATTGGAAAAACGATGCTGTTGCTGAAGGGTACGTGGCAGACTCCATCGAAAACAAGAAGAAAATTGCCAAAACCTTAGGATCTAGTAGCGTACAACAAATGAGTAATCGAGAAATATTTATATCAACATCTTCAAGCAATTCAAGTGAATGTCTTCTTGAAACATCTGGGGGAATTTCAATTACCGGAAATTCCAATTCAACCATTAATTTTAACATCAGTAAACAATAATTTCTTTAATATTACATTAATTACAGATCATATTCTAACTGTAGTACTAGTATAAATAAATAATGCATGCCATAAAGTGACAAATTATTAACGATTTTGACATTAATAACCAAGGCATTCTATTGCTAGTCGCGGATAAATGTATTTTTATAGTTTTAAAAATAAACGTAGCAGTTTGAGTATCACTGTTCAACCATTCTATGTCACGTGTGTATTTTAGCAACAAAACAGAGAGTTAACTAAATGGCCGAATTATCATTTCAAGCAAAGAAACTGAAATCCTAGAAATATAGGAAAACTACTTAATTGGATAATGATACTGTAAGGGTGACACCTAGCTTAAAAATAGAAGCAGGGAAATTATCACTTTATGTAAGGTGTGCATGATAATAACGAATGGTAGCGAGCATTACTAAGCCTTTGAATACTCAGATGCACAGTTATTCTTCTATATGCAGGTTTTCATCATGAGTTGACCGCCTCTTTAGGTGCAGGTTAAATGTTGCTTCCTGATACTGTGATTCTCTCTAAACACGATGGTTTGTATCATTAGTCGGTACAGCGTAATATTCGCGGGATGTTTTAACATCACCCACCTACCAAGAGTGAATTGAATGAATACCACTCTTGGTATCAACAAGAACTAACTGCCAAGGGTTATTTATTGGAAAATTTGTTGATAATCTAAAATATAAAGAATCGGATGGTTTAGAAGTTGACAGACAAGAAATGTTCGAGCATGATACAGACCATCGTGTGAAGAGCGAATTGCAATGACTTGAGATAACAGTTCAACAGTACCTAAGAAAAAAACAGCGTAAATAATTTTAACAGTCCATTCTATGGACATCCAAACCGTTGTGAATTAGTAGACTACGCAAGGAAATATTTCACGAATTTATCTTAGTAACTTTAGATGTTTTCTTGGACGATTTGATTACCTATAAAGGTGGTTGATAAAATGGTACATCATCGAAAAGGAATTTTATACCTTACTCGCTTGCTAAGTGTATTAATATACTGGCTGCCATAAATAAATGAACACCCAGTAAACTCTGATATATTTTAGTTAAATCTGTATTTAATTTCTATTAAGAAACGATGCAAATTTCAGCAAAATACAATAAAGATTAATTAAGTAATCATCGACAATGATACAAAAACTCTTTCTTTTCATTTTACATTAGTTACTTAAGTGTCAATGTTAACCATATTTGTAAGCTTAATAAGTAAACGCATTCAAGTTGAAATAATTCCTCCTGTAGGGTATCGTGGAAATTACCATCAGTTAACCAAGTTTGCACGTGGCACAGTAATCGGTCTACGAGAATCAGGATAATCAATTCGTGATGTTGCCGCTCGCGTGGGACATAGTGTCGCCAAAATTTCCTTATGTTGGCGAAGATGGTCAGACAATAATGAGGAACGACGACGTTTGCGTTCCTGGCGTCCTAGACGCACCACTGATCGTGAAGATCGTGCTCTTCGGCTTGTAGCTTTTAAGGGTCGTGTTACATCAACAAGGGAAATTGGTGATACATAGAGAGGATTAATTGATCATCAAATCTCCTTACAATCGACATATCGAAGAATTCGATCTTTTGGGCTCACATCATACCGACCGTTGCTTTATTTACCTCTAACTCCACGCCACGGCGGCAAAGGTGTAACAACGAGAGGTTGGATTGGAATGTGCAATGGAATCAAGTCATCTTTAATGAGGAATCTCGATTTTGTTTACGTTTACTGCTCTCAGTAAAGGTGTCATGGTTTGGGAGGCTATCTGCCATGGAAGCAGATTTCCTCTAGTAGTTATTTAAGGAAAATTAAATGCAACTCGCTAAATTAACAACGTTCTTGAACCAGTATTACTACCATATCTGAAAGAACTAGAAAATCCAATTTTTCAGCAAGATTATGCGCGGCCGCATACCGCAAGGGTTGCTATGGACTTTCTAAATACTGCTAATGTTGATTTGCTTCCATGGCCTTCTTGTTCGCCAGACTTATCATCAATTGAACATTCGTGGGATATGGATCTACAGCCAATCCCAAACAATGTACACACTGAATCATTGAAAATTTACGTTATTAGAACGGTCTATAAATATAAATATAAATAACGCTTATGTCAGATTTACAGTTTTGTATTTCAAAAACTAATTAAGCATAACAAGCAACCTTTCGAAAAATTATTTATCTTGTCACTTTAAAAACATCTTCCAATTATGTGTAAATTGGGTTGCATAGCCCTGTTCATTTTCAATGATTCAGTGTTTACATGCCCTTAAATAACGGATTTTAGAAGCGTAGGATAGTATATCACAGGTTAGCGTAGATTCACTCATTTCAACTATTGCCAATCGGCTAGCTGAATCTGTGAGAAACAGAGGGGGGTCGACACATTATTAGTGTTGACAATATTTGTATCCTGGTTAAATTTTCATGGTTTATGAATAGGAATTAAATACACGTTTTCTGAAAATTTCATTAAAATACATCAGCGTTTACTGTGTGCGGCCAGTATAGATTGCTGTTAATGATATAAAATACGCTAGTTAATCTCTAGAACGATTCGAATATTTAGAAAAGTAATAACATTACAACTTGTTTTTAATGCAACCAAAATGTTTAACATTTAGATCACAACGATACTAAATGTTTATGTATAAGATGCTTAATTTTAGCCACCGTTTTAATTAGATTAGCATTTGCCTACAGAATGTTGTAAAAGAATTAATTAAATATAAATAGCCAGTTTAAATCAATCTCTAAGAAAATAGATAACATTGCAAATAGATTGTTACTAGCACCATTTTTATAAATTTATATACCTTATTGGGTGGTCTGTAATAATTTAATAACTATCACCTCTGATGTCATAAATTTTAAATTATTGTATACGAACAGTAGTAGCACCAGTGGTATCCTGTATTATATTTGTTATAACTTTAGAAATTTATGTATATTGCCAATATTTCATAATCCCATGGCTTGATCTCATTGAAGTGTATGTTATAAAGCATCTACATTGAAAAAGAAATGAACGAGTCGACACTTAACATTAGTTCGAATTACAGTATTAATTAGGTATCTACTTAGGGCGTTACTAAGTGATTTATTTAGATAATGCAGAATTGTAACAACATATTTGATATTGGGCGTGCACTATATTTCTCTAGGCAAATTATATCTAATAAATTAAAGTAACAATTCGTAAGCGCACTTGAAAAAAACCTAAAATAAACTGCTTCTGCTTTTACAACTTATAATTATATAAAATTAAAAATAAATTTGTAATTTCTTTGAGGAAAGTCTACTATTTCATTAAAATTTAAATCAAAACTTCTTTTAAATTATCTTTACAGCAGATTCGAATATAATTACTAAAGCTAAATCATGTTCCCGATAAACAGTAGCCTAAATCAAAGACGCCGCTTAACACGATACCTTAGATTAGTGTTAGTTTTGATACTATAACGAATTACTACATACACTAAGTTCATCTAAAATGGTATCAATAATGGCTTCTTTATTTATGATAAACTATTTTTCGTACTTATTTATGATTTCTATTTCTTTCGACAATAAATCTCTTTCGTAATGATCTGTATTTATCAAACAATTTAGTAACCTTTTAAGTTCAATGTTTTAGAAGACACCTACTTACACGTAATGCATGTTATTTCCGGATTATTTTGGAATTGTGTGCATGAAAAATAAATTAACAAATTATGCATGAACTTAAGGACGTCCGGTAGTCAGGCCCGTACCCAGGACGAAGTAGCAGTTTTCTAGATGGGGCTTACGACAAAATCATTGATAACGAAATTTTTATTCAAAATAATTGTAATTTTCGATTTTTCAGGTTATTGAATTTACGGAGTGCCCTCTGCAAATCAACTTTCTGTGTTATTTCTTCTTCAAAGGCTAGAAATGATAAATTGGACAACCTTTGATGTGTCATTGATAGTCTTTGAGATTTATTATTTATCCTCGTCAGGACGGAAAAAGTTGATTCGCGGAGAGCTGTACTATAGCCAACAATTTGTACGTGCCTTTATATGCCAACCGCTGTTTATAAATTTCATCGAATACGTTCGGATTTTTAAGTTTTTTTTTTTAAGTAGGTTTCAGCGACACTAAGTTCCTCATTTGACGTCAGTAAAATATTTATCGATTTATTTAAATACTGGATACCATCATAAGAAAGATCTTCCGCGGTAGCTAGTGCTTTTATTAAATCATTCACTAAATCGGCTAGTGAGTTCGGTTAAAATAATACCTATTATTTCGTAAAATGCAGGTTGAAGCAAATCTTCTTCAGATTCTTCTTGTACTCCTGTTATTTCCATAACAACATGCTCTTGAAGATTAAGAACTCTTCTCCTTTCGGCGGAACCTCTGTGCTGCTGAGAGCAGCGTCTTCGAATTCGTTGTGAATTTTGAAATCCTCGCTCTGACTTAACTGCATAATTTCTCTGTATGTCGACTCATTTTGCATATCTTTAATTGCGTCACTGACCATGTGTATAATTTCCGCAGGTCTTTGGAAACTTGTTTCACGAGCTTCTAGCATCTTATTGGCGGGTTCTAAAGTCAACAAAATTTTCCGCATAAATATAGTTAAAAAACGAAACATTAAATAGTCCAACAGCTTCCGTCACTAGATCTTGAAAAGCTTTGCTCGATGTAATTGTTTACAAAGTTTTCATTATAGGTTTATAATTGCCGTAGATAATATTAGTTACGTGTAAATGTCCGACCATCGCTGGACAAGAAGACGGCTAAGTGCATGACCTTCATATAATTTAGCCTCAGAGCCCATTTTCAGAAAATTGTACAACATGGAACATTGTTCAAAAAATCTACTAACACCTGTTACTTCTTCTATAGCCTTTACAATAACCAAATGTAATCGACGATTGCAACAATGAACCTAAGGTTCCCAATTTTTTTTTTAAGTTTGCGTGTACACCGCCTTTTCTTCCACTCATCACAGAAGCCCCATCGTAGCACTGGCTGATCAAATTTTTGTGGTTCAATCCACATTCCGGAAGAGCGCCTAAAGTTAAAGAAGCTTCAGCATTGCAGTCTTCTGTATATTTTATACACAATGTTGACTCGTACACCTCTCCATCTTTTACATATAGCGAATAACTATTGCTATATTTACGTTGTTCTTTTCCCCCGTTCCATCCCCCAGAAGAGTAAAATAAGGTACATCTGCACATTTTACGTCGTTTACTACATCTTCTATAGTAGATTCTCCATGTAATTGTATGATAGTGTTTTGTTTCTCTGGAGATAGGTAGTTTGCATTTTTTGGTATACTTTTGTGAACTGTACTAATTTGGTATGTTTCCTTAAACTTTATTCAAAGAGATTCCTAAACAAACTAGTTTCCTCTTCTTCTTCTATGTATTAAGTTCCACGAAAAGGAAGTACATTGACAACTAAACACTGAATTATTTCTATAACAGATAAGACATAGTACTTTATTAAATTCCAAAACATCATTCACGAGAAGTCTCTTTTCGAATATTTTGCCGTTTAATTTTTTCGACCCACATTGACATTGCAAGTAAGTGTGTGTATTTGATGCTGATTGTTTATAAAAGCCCTTATTTTTATCTAACGCATATTTGCAACAGTAAACTGCATCTTTCGATTCTGAATATTCCAACTAATTAAATTTTTGAAACCTGTTGAAGAAATGAAGTAGTGATATCCCATATTTATGAAAAGTAAACACTGAAGAGATTTAATTCACACTGATGGGAGCATCGAATTAATAACTATAATTTAATTATTTGATGTATTTGTAGTCAAGAGCGTATCTGAGCGGATGTAAAATTTTCTAGTCAAAAGAGGTCACTTTTAATTCGAATAAAGCATATTAGTTTTTTTTTGCAATTAAAAGAAACGGATTCCAAATCATTAATTAAACTGAGGGAACTAGAGAATGGTTTTAGCATTAAGTCGTCACCAAAGTACCTAAAAATGAGATTGCAGAAAAACATTATTTTTCATGAAACCGTATCTTTCAGTTTTATTTAAAAAAAAAAAAATAGAAACCAACCATTCCTTCTGAAAGCTTCTCGCAGAAAAATTTTTAGGATATTTTGAGAGTATTTTAGTTTGAATGATACCGATGTTCTTCGCCGCAATATCAGGCGCAAAAAGAGTAGATGTTGATACTTCATTTTCGAATAAACGCGGCGGCGGCATTGAATCTACAGTTGCTGATGATGGCAAAGATGTATCTTCAGTTGCATTTACAGGATGATCAATTTGTATATTAGTTGCCTTACTCAAACGAATGGCAAACATATCCATGATTGAATGAAATGAAATAAAAGCAGAAACTTCTCAAATTTATTGATATTTAAAATTTGAATACATCACGTACAACGCGTAACATCACACGCATTGAACTATGTTTGAAATCAAATAAGAATAAGGAGAGGGCGCATGAATGCAAGTTATGTTTACACTGCTCTAATGTATATTGTTTATGTGGAGGAAAATTTGAATAACTGTAACAAGTTCTTTACGAAAAACTACGAAGGTTTGTTTTTCTTCAGTACAAGAAGAAATTAAACCAGTTGAGAATGCGCAAGCTTGCATTGCCATGATGATCAAAAGAACCGTTTAATAAAATGAAACATATATTTATTGTAATAATTCAAAATACTATTTTTAATTTAATAATTTTTTTTTTTTAATGTATTCAGGTTTTTCATAGTTTTTCGTGTTCGTTTGTCATATTTAAATACTAACTTTAGGAGTATTCGATAATGATAATTGCTTCGTAAGAATGAATTATTTTTAACATTGCTAATTCTAGATGTCTATGCTAAAATTGTTTCTGTAGTACTGTAAATGGCTCTCTTGTTTTAAAGTTTAACCAATCAACGCGAAGGTCAAATATTCACCATCCAATCATTCGCTTTATTCTTAGATGATTTCAGGTATAAATAGCAACAAACAAAATTATTTTATTAAATAGGGAGTAAGCAACTGAATCAATTAGTGGGTGAAATAAACAACACTAAAATAATCAGTGAGTGTAAGAAATATTTTGATTCTAAAAGAAAGTATTTAGAGTTAGCATGGCAGTTTATAGCTTTGCTTGCATCCGGGTTCGCCGCTCGCCGACGCCTACGCTTAGGTTATCGTCTGCCTGTGTCTGTATGCAATTCTGCAACTTTCTTTTGATAGATAGCGAAATGCTTCTGAAGATGTTGATGTTATTGTTAAATTTATATTAATCATTAAACCGTATTATCTAGATGGGGCCCGACCATGCTGTAGGTGGGGCTCAGCCCCACTTCCCCGCCCCCTGGCTACGGGCCTACCGATAGTGTTTTGGTATGAATATATCAAATATTTAATAATACGCATATACAGGAAAAAACTAGCGACCTGACAACGCAACTTCACCAGTAAGTCTTACGTCAAATTTATGTTTTAGTTAGCGTATAAGAAATCCTTTAATTATAAAAATTCTGGAACAAAAACCATGTATTGAATTAAAACAAAAACTATTTCATGCGGTGTTATGATTAAATAACTTCCAAATACACAGTGATTCAGAATAGAGTAGCACAAACGGTACCAGTGCATCTAGATGAAAAGATAAGGCGAATGAACTAAATATACCATAGACCAACGTTGTACCCCTGAGGTGTAACAGGATCATGAATGTTGTAGAGCCAACCCATATTTCCTTTAATTTATCTAGAACGATGTGGTGTAAACTATTCATATTTGGTACAGAGATTTGCCCCGTGCTATCACATACTTCTTATTAATATGGTTTAAATGTATCCACCAGAGGCGCTGCTGTCGACTGCATGCAACATGTTATTCTAAAAAATGTTTCACCTTGTATGAAAACACATATCTTATTCACATTTTCTGATGTAACAGCTCTCTTGCATTTTTCTATAAAAGCGATAGTATTTTAGATAATTTACAATAACAAACTGCGGAAATGTTACAGCGGCAATGGATACAGTAACATGAACGCATCAACACACAATTCTTTAATAACAAAGGGAAGACGTTTTTCTCGTAATTTTAATACATGTATTTTGAAGGAACAGTATTCGTTATGTAACAAATGAATTTATTTTAAGTGTCTAATTTAAGTAATACTATTTTAATTTAAAACTACCTACTGTAATTTCGAATGTAATACTACAAAGTTTCTAAAGTATATTTTCAGAGTAGTTCCCATTTAACTTTAAACACAATCTAACACGACGATTAAAATTATGACGTACTCTTGTAAATATTTCTGGGTTGTTACGAATCTCGCCAGCTGCCCGAAAGATTTTTTGACGAAATTCTTCAATGGGATAAACAATACTTCTCAGTTGTCCCCACAAGAAAAAGTCAACTAGCGTAATGTCCGGTGAACGGGCAGGCTAACTTACGGGTACATCGACCCCACGACCTATACAACCTTCCGGAAATTTTAAATGCAACCATTGCCTGACAGCTAAGGTACTATACGCCGGAGCCCCGTCATGCATATATGTACCACATAACTTGTCGTGCACCTAACGATATATCCTTAAATAGTGTTGGAAGATTTTCATTTAAAAATCGAAGATACTCAAGAGCCGTCAGCCGACAGGGAAGAATAAGTGGACCTATTAGAACATTTTCAACAATTCCAAGTTGTGCTCAAATCTTGATGGACATACTTCATGGGGGTTTTTACTGACCATGTGTGACTATTACGATAGTTACCTAAGCTATTATTACGTTGTGTAATTTTAATTTAGTTATTTTGTATATAGTAACCACAATTAAAATATTATGGTCAACATTTAGTAATCTAGTATTTGGGTTAATAGTAATCAGTTTTCAATCGTTAATTTAGTATTCGTTTAGTTTTAGTAAATATTTGGTTATTGTCAATTTAATGGAAATAGTAAATATAAGAATTTGTATATAGTGACATCTGACGGGAGAATAAGCAAGTAGGGATAGCAATTTTTATTAAAAATAGTACAGGTTACTGTGTTTTATGATAAAGATAATGCAGGAATCTGCGTTTTCCTTCTTTTGCCACCATCTGGCTCATTTGAAATTTATCTTTGAGACAAGGTCAAGAAATTCGAAGACCTTTTGGTAATAGTAACATGCTTCTTTCGCCTATTTTGGAAGGAAACTAAAATTGTTGTTAGCAGGGTGAATTTTGGGCTAATAGCTAATTAATAGTTACCTAGTCTTATAAGGGATAATACCAAAATCACCCGACAAACGAGTGAAGTAGTATTGTGAATTTCGTAAGTGTTTCAACTCGTTCGCACCCACTGTGGGGATTAAAAGCGTGACAATGCATTGATGCATCACCATCGGAAAGCAATTTTATCCTGCAGTGGCAATTTTAAGTTTCGTTTTATATTGCGGTTTTGCTGTACGATTTGGAGTTTACTACAATTTTCAATTGTATATAACATTAGGATGAGAAGCACGCATCGCACAATTACATTGGCATAAATTGGTAGTTACAGAATTGTACGAGCACTTTGTTCATTGATTGTCGTATCGAGATTTGAATGCATCTGTAAGAAGTGTTACCGGACCGCAAGCCCATTCTGTGGGAACGTACCAGCTGTTGACTACAGGTTAGTGACGGTTGGAAATACAATTATTGCATTGGATTTGGGAATTGTCTAACATCGTCCAAATGCTGCAATTAGTAATAAATTTTCAATTATGAATAGTTGATTTATGTTTATACTTACACTATCGTCAGATCTTAGTTTCCGTTAAATTAAAGGAAGTTAGTATTGGTTAAAAATTATTATTAATTTTATAAAATACATAAATAAAAAGTTTACCACGAGTAGGATTTGAACCAACGACCTGTACTTTGCTAGAGTACCGCGCTTACCAACTGAGCTATCGAGATTCAAGCCCCAATCGATGTAAATTTTGTCTTTGTGTATGTAGAACTGATGTAAATTCTAAATATATTATATTTAAGGATGTAAATTCTAAATTATATTTAATAATGTAAATTCCAAATATATTATATTTAGAATTTACATTAGTTCTACATACATAATGACAAAATTTAGATCGACTGCTTGAACTCGATACAGTTGGTTTGCACTCTCAAAGTACGTCGTAGGTTCAAATCCTACTCGAGGTAAACTTTTTATTTATGTCTTTAATAAAATTAATAATTTTTAATTACATATTTACTTTTGAACTTATTCGTTCATAATAACAACTTATAATAATTTAGTAGTGGTTGTTTCGATATTAATGAACTTACCGAAATTGGCATTATCCTTTGAGAATTATTATTGTGAAAATAGTTAATTTCATACCACCAAACTAAGCAACTAAAAATTCTACTCTTTATTAAGTAAAAATAAAATAAAATTTGTAATGTGTAAATGTGTAAATTTATAAACCTGTGAATGATATCTGCGGAGTAATTTTTATGGAGCAGCGTTGGCGATTACAAAATTTTATCAATATTTTCATTGAGGACTCACAAGTTGTATATAATTGATTGTAATTTAAAGTAAAATAAATGGCGAGATCTGCAGACACCATATGTTAGCATTTAGCGTGGATATTTGTATATACAAAGCATCGAAAGAAAACCAATGTAAATAAGGTACGAACGTATATTTTGGGAAAGATCCATGTATATAAATTACTTAATCTGCAGACAACCGTGCCTGATATTATTTTTTTTTGTAAATATTTATATGTTAGTGCGTAGGTTGGATTTTGATACTATTTGGAAAAGTTTCCAAATCTAGCTACTTTCTTTTGTAATTCAAAAAATACTTGCAGCATGTCAAAGTTCTTGTTAGTAAAATTATTTGCCATAATTACACACATAAAAGTAATGAATAAATTACTAGATTTTCAACTATATAGTTTAGGCGTGCCCGGGCCGCCATCTTGAAAAAAATACGGGCAACTTCCGACTGCTCCGTTTTTGACTTGTTTATTGAAAACGGCTCGTCCTATCCAAGCATTGCATTAGACTAATTGAACGTGCCTAAAATTTCCAATAAAATGAGAATAGATTTGGTACTGAAAAATGTTGTTTAAGGAGAAAAAGAAAGCATATAAATCTAGGGTTCCGGATTAAGCTTCATTCAAAGGTGGATAAAAGAACTGAATTTTTTTCGCAACGGTATGTTTTTCTATTGATGCAAACCATTTCCTTGTTAAAAAAAATAGTGCTTGTTTCATGCTAAAAAATAAAGGCGTGAATATCAATAGAAGCTCTACTTTTTAGTAAGGTATCCTCATTAGGCCTAATACACACATCATAGCTTCTTTTCTGTATGTGTTGTGTGTAACTAATATGCGGTTATTTGGCATTCGTACATCTGATACCACAACAGTAGCAACAAAGATGAGTCTTACTTTCTTGCAAGTGCATCTTCCATCGCAATATTTCGTGCACTTACAACTAATTAAGTTTACTGGCCTATCTTGGGCTGCAGGGTTAGATTGTGTCACCGATAGAAACATATCGCTTTTTAATGCCTAGCCCTAAAAGAGATAGTTCAACGTTCTTCCATGCCACAGCCTCCCCTGGGATTAACCGCGCAAGCAGTGCTGCTTATTTGCATTAGATGTGTGTGGAAGGATTTTTGAACATCAGTATATTGGATAAATGATCGTAATTTGCAGCTACCAACAATCTTTTAGTGATTTCCACGCTAATGAGTAGAATTTTCTCGACACCTAAGATATGGGTGTCAAATATGGCAAAGATTAATACCAAAATCTAATTGTATTTTTGTTGAAAAATGCACATGTTAAGTTTTTAGTTTTAATTTTTAAGGTGGTATAATAATATTTAATGTAATAAAGACCTAGCAAATATTAGCCAACATATTGCACATGCGCTTTTTTCATATACGTTTCCTAATTACTGTATCAGACACACAGACATCCAGCCACACAGACACACAGTCACTCAGACACACAGACATGCAGACACACAGACACACAGCCACACAGTCAGAGAGACACACAGACACACAGACACACAGACACACAGACACACAGACACACAGACACACAGACACACAGACACACAGACACACAGACACACAGACACACAGACACACAGACACACAGACACACAGACACACAGACACACAGACACACAGACACACAGACACACAGACACACAGACACACAGACACACAGACACACAGACACACAGACACACAGACACACAGACACACAGACACACAGACACACAGACACACAGACACACAGACACACAGACACACAGACACACAGACACACAACACACACACACACACACACACACACACACACACACACACAGACACACAGACACACAGACACACAGACACACAGACACACAGACACACAGACACACAGACACACAGACACACAGACACACAGACACACAGACACACAGACACACAGACACACAGACACACAGACAAACAGACTCACACACACACACACACACACACACACACACACACACTCACGCACACACACACACACACACACACACGCACTCACGCACACACGCACACACGCACACACGCACACACACATGCACACGCTCTCACACATCGTATACACGCACATAAGCCCTCTTACTCACAGGCACACACACGCGCACACACGCACACGTACTCGCATGCATCGCGCACCCGTGCGCCGTTGCGCACGCTATTGCGCGCGTTGTCACACAGGCACTTCTGATATTTAAAACCAGCTTATTTGGGCTGAAATTTAGTTCAATTTCGAATTTTTTATCCGATTACAGTAGCTTTCCCTTTAGGTGGGAAAATTAAAATTAATAATAATGAATTAAGTGTGTTCACCGCATGGCTTGTCAGATTAAAGTTTTTCAGAAGTTGGTAAGTTCAATTTCAGAAACTTAACAAATGACTGGATCAAGGCAAATGAAGCCACAAAATGTACAACGCTTTACATTTTGTAGATTCTGAAAGATGTGGTAATAATTGTTATAGCGCCTTACGTATTGTTTGTGAAATGGGAGCTGAAGACATTTTTGATGACAAAAAAAAATAATCTATATAAATTTTGAATTATAAGCAATTTCGTGTTTGGATTGATTAAAATAAATATGAAATATGCTTATGCTCACTTTTACATTGTATTATTAGTTATGACATGAAATTTTAATTACGAAAAGTAAAGCTTTTCAAAATAAGTGGAGATATATAGATAATATGGTAATGTAATATAAAATTGTAAATGCACGTTTACCAGAGTACAGGATATTCGAATTGATTTATGTGAGCTTAATATCATCAACTGTAAAGTTAAGTGCTTTACAGTTCTGCAATAAAAAATGAGAAAATTTACTTTTAAAGTTGCCTACATTGATTATTATTGCACCCAGGTTACGGAACTGTTTAAATTGATGAGCTACCGTATTATGGTACGGTGGTACGCTGTCTTTTACAATCCAAATGAGTATTTCCATAATAAAATAAAACTCAAGTTATGTTTATGGTATAAAAAGACATTTTCTTTCAAAATTTCCATCTGTAAATGATTTTATGACCGTATGCAAATATAGTCATTGTAAAACTCAATATTTTAAGTTTTAAATTAAATTGAAATTTTGCATACATGTCTTACTTTATTTCTGAAGTATAATCGGTGGAATACTGCGAAGAAACGAAAATACGAGTATTTGTATGCAATACGGATCGTAAATTAAATTTACACGCATTACATTGGGTGGTCTCTCTTTCGTTAGTTGCAAAATGTGCATTTGGTGTTTAATTTCATACTTGTACCCTGTCTTTCAACTATTTTATTTATGGCGTTATTTTTAAAAAATAAAGCTGGCCTGTAAAATTCTGTTGAAGGTTTAAATGATATATTATCTTAATATAAACATAAGATGATGCCATACTTTTATCAAGTAATTTTTAAAAAAGAACGAGAAACTTAACATGATGTAGAATTGATTCTTAGTAATGTTAACATTATTTGAGTAATTAACTATTATTCTAACATTACTGATTGAAATTGACAGTTATGTTTTTAACAGAGATTTTATCTTTTTTGGTATTATAGCTTAGCCCAAGCTTTCCGAAGAATAGTAAATACGATTAGTTATTTTAGAAATATTAGAATACGGAATTACATAATCGGCACACAGAAGCACATAAAATTGCATGAACGTTATTGTATATGCACCGAAAAATTCATTTCTCATCTACGTTACCTAAAGTTATATAAAAACCTATAAACATCAAAACATGTACCTACTGTCAATTTGAAAGAGTTTAAGAAATTCTTTTTTCTACCTTTCTTCATAACTACTTAGATCACAAGCAAATTTAGTGTATTATATCCGGAATTTTAGTTTTCTAATGACTAAAGGTTTTGGGGAATAACTAGGAACTTATATACTAGGGCAGGGCGATGATGTCGATTAATCGATTGTAATTGAAAACAATCGATTAAGCGACTATTTGATTAATCGATCTCTTGATTAATCGATTATTTGATAGTTTTAGTTTTTGATTAATACAAAAATCGATTACGTTCATTAATCCATATTGATTGATTGATATATATATATATATATATATATATATATATATATATATATATTATATAGGGACCGCCATAACGTTGGACACATGTGGGAACAATTTTTATTATTGAAATTTCTCAAGATCTCTATTGGCGGTTCGTTTCTGCATGTCTGACAACAAAAAAATTCATTGTGACCATAGATTTGGCGGGAATTTTGAAAAACGTTAACTGTGATGCTGAAAAATGGGTCCAATTGACAAGATATCAAAAAAAAAAATAATAATACCATTTATTCCCCTCTGCTTTTATTACGAAACATCATAAAATCCTGTTTTACCTGGAAATAGTTTTAATAACATAAATTACATAATTTTAGGTATTTTAAATTATGAGGTATACTTTAAAGAGCAATAATTTTCTTCCTTATAAGCTGAAATATTTGATTTTTCCAAAGCCAACTTATTAAATTCAAAAATATGGCTAATTTCAAATGTACTAATCAATATTAAATTTAATAAGGATAAATAATGTGTTGTTAAGTTTTAATTACAAATATTAGTTCGTTTACATTTTAATTACCGGTTAAAATATTAGATCAGCTCATGAGCTTCAATATACAGGGCGTGAACACAACCAGTGACGAGACTAAATCGTATTTTTTAAATTTTCCTCTCACAAATTGTCGATTTTACAGGTATTTGATTAGTTTTGACCTAAAATGATGTAATTTATGTTACTAAAACCATTTCTAGGTAAAACAAGATTTTATGATGTTTCGTAATAAAAACAGAGGGGAATAAATGGTATTTTTTATTTTTTTTCTGATTTAGTTGAAAATTGGTATATAAGGTCTTTGTTGGATTCTAAATGTATTTTCTTAATACAATGTTTCGATATCTTGTCAATTTGGCCCATTTTTCGGCGTCACGGTTTACATTTTTCAAAATTCCCGTCAAATCTATGGTTACGTGACAAATGTCACAATGGATGTTTTGGTTGTCAGGCTTGCAAAAACGAACCGCTTATAGAGTTTTTCAGAAATTTCAATAATAGAGATTTTTCCCATGTTTCCAACTTTATGGCGGTCCCTATATATATATATATATATATATATATATATATATATATATATATATATATATATTTTGTTGCAGGGACTTGTGTAGGTCCATTAAGGCTACATTTTTAAAATAATTTTAGATATACAGGGTGCTTCAAAAAGAGTAGCACGTCAAAGTTATGTCTTTTTAATGGAATGCTCTATATTTTATCACATTTTTTAATTAAGTATGAAAAATAAAATAGACTTTCGCCAGGGTTTCCTATACCTAAATACAGAGCGTTTTGATTTATTTTAATTTTTGTTAAATTGAAAGGTTTTGGAAAAAAAATAATTGTTACCAAACGAAACTAGTTTTGTCAAAACTTCTTCAAGATCTCTAAAATAGAGTGCTTCGTTGATTTTAATTGCGAAAAATACTACACTGCCATCTTTTTCAATGCAAAAGGTATCCTATACCTGAACCTTCACGTTTCAAAGTTGTTCAATACTGTTTAACAATATCACGAATATATTAAATAATATTATTCTTAACAGTTTAACATAACTACTATAACAAATGCTCGAAATGACTGCTATCTTTTTCAATGCAGAGTGCGATTCTCTTCCCAAGCGAACATCCTACATTTTGAAACATAACAGGAGTGATGGTTCCAAATGCATTTTTAATTCGGTCTATCATGTCTTCTGCAGTAGTGGGAGGAGTAGCATACACTAGATTTTTATATCCCCATAAAACGAAATCCATCAGAGTGAGGTCTGGAGTTCTAGGAGGCTAGTTGTTTGGGCAACCTCTTCCGATCCATTTGTTATAAAATCTTCGGTCTAAATATTCCCTTACACGTCGTGAAAAATGTGTAGGGGCACCATCTAATTGTAACCATATTTTTTGTCTGATATGTAATGGAATATTTTCTGAAAGTAGCCAAAAGTCGTTTTTTAAAAAGTTTAAGAATTTGTGACCATTTAAAGTGCCGTCGAAACAATATGGACCAATAACTTCATCGCTAATTGTTCCACCATACACATTAATACTCCATCGATTCTGGTGATCTGTCGTATGCAATAAATGCTTATTTTCGGTATCATATTAATGGTAGCTATGATGATTGACATGGCCATTATTATGAAACGTTGCCTGATATTATCTTGGGTATTGTTAAACAAAAAGCAATTCGCCTTTCAAAACCTGTTCCATACACTCTTTGATGAAGTTGAATATGATATGGGTGGTATTTGTGTTTCCTTAAAATTCTGGAGACACTCGATTGACTAATGCCTATTTCTCTCGCAATTATTCTAGTACTGGTATTTGGATTATCAAATACGGAACCTAATACCAAAACCTGGTTATTTTCGTTCTTGGTAACCACTTTTGTTTTTCCTGTTTTGGGTAACCGACACTTCCTGTCCCACGAAATGTTTGCTGGTACTTTTTTATTTGGATGAATGAGGTTGGGGTACCTATAAACAATTTCCATAACATTCACCAATAGTTAAAATCGTATCATTTTTTTCCTGCTTCGAATAAACCATTTTAACTTAAAATAATTATTTAATATTCACCACACAGTGCAAATAATTAATACCCAATTATATTGACATACTGTTAATTAATAATATTTGTTATTTTGGAAACCGCACACTATATTAGAATTCAGCTTGGTAGCATCGTCTTTATCATTACAATATACATATTTTCTTAAGTAATATTTTAATTAAAAATTACTGCATACTAACTTGAAATATGTGTACAAACACACACAGAAGAAGAAATGTATTTGCTAATTACTAGATTCAAAAAATGATTGACAAACATTATTTGTAAAAACGTTACCTCAACAACTTTGAAACGTGAAGGTTTAGGTATAGGATACCTTAGTACTTGACAGATCTAAAATGTATAGGGTGTTCCATTTGAGATAAGGAAGATATTACAGTTTGAATGTATTAATAACACAACCGAAAAATATGAACACGCATTATAGTAGCTTTCGCAATTAAATTAGCAAATAAATCAACGAAACAGTCTAATTTTGAGATGCTGAAGCAGCTTTGACAAAATTAGTTTCGTGTGATAATAATTTTTTTTCCAAAACCTTGCAATTTAAGAGAAATCAAAATAAATCAACACGCTCTGTATTTAGATGTAGGGAATCCTAACGAAAGTCTATCTTATTTTCCATACTTAATTAAAATGTGATAAAATATAAGGCATTCCATTAAAAAAAAACATAACTTTGATAAACCACTCTTTTTTGAAGCACCGTGTATATTTGACGTTATTTTAAAAATTTAGCCCTAATGGACCTGCACAATGTTCCTGCAACAAAAATAAAAAAATATGTTTAGTTTTCTCATAAAACATCGTGGCGTCCGTCGTGACTCACCCTGCATATATACCGGGAAACAACGGTACTACTGCCCAGACTCGCATTTTAATACGGCTTACACAAAAATTTTAAATTTTGGTCGACGATTAGGTTGAGTAAGATGCATATTTTAAGCACAAAAACAAATGACGATCACTTCCGGTTTCGCCGGAAACGATTAAAATTTCGAATTGTAACAATAGTATATTTTTGCATATTGGAATACTGCGAGAAATTCTAAACATTTTTTATGTAACATGTCCTATACCTAAACTTAATAGGTGATGACTTATGGAGCTCTAAAGTTCAACCTATTATTTATTTATTATTATTTATTTGAATATTTCAAAAAAACTAAGTCCGCTACGACCAAAACAAATGGTACAAATTGCACTTCAACAAAAAAACTGAAGTTAACAATTTCCAAAAATCGATTTTTCTGTGAAAACAGCATAACTTACAACCGTAAGGCTTTCACTACCCACTCCTACTTTTTATCCCCTATCAATTTATATCATCATTTTTTATTTTCAAACAACGGATATTTTTTTTCGATATACCTATTGCGTCCATTAAATATATAAATTGTTTAGGTCTCTGGGTATTATTAGAATAATCAAGTCATATTAGCCATTCCACAGGTTTTTTTAAAAACAATTTAGCTTATTTATGTTTATTATCCGTGAATTTGAGCACGTTGTTCAAAGTTTACTTTATTTTGATTCATTTGGATTTTACAAAAGAAAGCAAGTATGCTGAGGCGAAAACAAATGATTCAATTAGTATTTCAATCTATGATTTTTTAAGAAAATTTATTTTGTTGTTTTACTTTATTACATAGATATGTAGGTATACAAGATTAATACGTATAACTAATAATAAAAGAAGTTAAAAAAAAACGAACGTACCTAATCATAACTAAGATTTTCAAAAACATCACCATCTTCTTGAATACAGGTCTCACCCTTTTCTACAATGTTCTGTAGTACATTATCTTTTTTGCGGTATAGTAATATTATTAATAGTTGTAATAATTCGTTTTCTTAAAACGACTAGATTTTCAGGTAGAGTAAAATAGCAAGAGGTAAATTATCCATAGCATCATTAACTGTTGTTTCCAAACAATTCAAATAAACTTGCGCTGTAAGGAGCTCTTTCAAAAATATTGGGCGCACAATTCTCGTCCCTAAAACACCTAAGCATACATTAACACCGAACACTGGTGGAAATACGTGTAGTTATCCCTCCTTTTAAAGAAAGGAAAGACCTTATGAAAACATATGTATAGTTAACCTTGAAGAATGACATGATTGATATCCACATTGTGTAACCTTGGAAAAGTGGTAAACTTGAGAGATGGAGGTCACTGTAAGTGTGGGAACCTTGAGGTTGTGACCACTGTGAGGGCGTGCAAAACTCGAAAATGATAACCTTGGAGTAGTGGTAAACGTGAGAATGGAGGACATTGTAATGGAGTGAACCTGGATAATGGGAGACCTTGAAAATGCGGTGAGATCCCGCCAATCTTGCAGAAGCGTCGTGAATAAAGGCCTGTGGCGGTTAAGGTGAAGCAGGTAGCCTTGACGGTAGAAATATTGGGGAAATTATGATATAAATGCAGAGGGAGTACATGTGAAACCAGTTATGAATTCAAGTGGATGTCGTGATATTTTAATTAACAATGTGCAGTATTTTTTAAATAAAAGTAGATCAAAGTATGTTAGTGTCGGTCTGTCACCCCAATTCAATTTTGAACCAGTCGTAAAACTTGGTGGATCTAAGAGTAATGGAGTGGTGTTCGATATGCAGGAATGTCACATACTTAATCAAGGGATAATTACAAATTATTTCTACACACGTGAAGGGAAATGGCTACCTACTAAGATGGGTTCGAAAACGATATCGTATGAAACTATTAACAAAACGAAAATTATACGCATCTCTGATTGTGAAGAATCAGAAATCTATTTAGGGTGTGAGTCTGTAGAACAGTTACCGATTGGATTTAGCACCTACCATGGAATTTCCTGCATTTTATAATAAAATAATACATGCGGCAGCGGAAATGCGTGATGTTGACATACACAGGTTAATAGTTCCATTACAAGATATATTTTATCTCAATGTAGCACGTGTTATAGAAGTTGTTGAATTTGCCAAGGAGAAAATTGATATTGACGTAGAAGTTGCGAAAGCCGTTAAGTAATAAGTGGGGGTAACGACTAAAGCGAGAATAGGGATAATAATGAAGTTTATTTAATATGTGGATGTGTTATAATGCAGAGTCGTAGCCTAAGGCTGTGGATTGTGTTAGTGCAGTGCAAAGAATAATATGCCAATTTCAATCACTAGAATTTGACGCTGAACATGAAAAAGTGTATGGTCGGGGTACGTTTAGTGATGACTATTTAGATAATCTAGTTTATAAGTATGGTAGTGGAATACGTCTGTGTGAGAAATATTTTCTATCTCATGACGATGGTGTAGAGTGTATTTATTGTATTAAGCGGTTAATAGAAGACCTTAGAGAAATATCTCTGGAACAATTTGTACATGAAATGGAATGTCATTTACCGAATTATACTTCAACATATGACAACACAAGTGAAGGAGGTCTGCATTAATGAGCTCAAAAACGTAGTTCACGATGTAGTAGAATGTGAGCAGTTAGCAAGAAACTGCACGCTTTAGGAAAAGAATAGAAGAGTGTAGTCAAATACTTTCAGCAGTCCTGGAAAAGCAACATCGATATTACGCATTTATGAAACGCTTTAGTAGTGTATAGTATTGTATGTATTAATAATAAATAAAAAAAATTAAAAAAGAGTTATTTATTACATCATAATGTTACAATATATAAAAGGAATCGTACAGAGCGTACTATATAATCTCTTTGTTAGAAATACATGAATTGTGAGAAGTATCAAACCCTAACCACTTAACGAGAGACTTCTTCGACGTCGTATTACACGTTCAACTAGGTGAATGTCAGGATGTTTAACATTTTGAAGTTCTGGCTAATAGAAACGCCCCTGTATCTCTTCATCTCGACTATCACGTAATGTGTAAGTAATTGGACTAGAACGTTTCACTGCTGATATTCGAAAAACTTCGTAACTCCAATTAGGTGTGTAATCCTTAGAGAATATGCTTCTGTATTTGCTAATATGTTAAAATCGTGAAGATAGTCTTAATGCCAAAGTCGCTGAGGCTATTTCCCGAGATTGATTTTCACATTTAATGAAAGTTCTTAACATAAGTGACAATAATAATCTGACGGAGACGTTTGCTAAAATACGGTCTTTATCACTAGAAGTACGGATGTGGTCGAAATGACCGATCCCAATTTTAATTGGCTTAAAACTTTTTTTCCGTCGTTCCAATTTTAATAAAATTTTATTACTTTTCCTAAAAGTGACTAACGGTATAATTCCTTAGGAATTTTTGTTTGCATTGTGCATATAACTGTTTCGCTTATCATAATTACCTTTAAGTACGGTTGCGGTCATTTTGACCGCACAATTATTTCCTAATCTGCATGCTTTAGACAAAGTTCTGAAGATTCATATTAACGGTTAATTAACATTCCAACTACCCACTTCCTAGAAGCTTTAAAAAATTAATAAGCATAAATACTCGTCACGTTGACTCAACAACTTTAGTTGGGTGCTTTACGTTCAAGATGTCGAAATATCGTACTTTGTACGATTCCGACGGTGATAATCGTAGAGATAATAGTGTACTGTCATCAGAGCAGGGTACATACTACGTTTTAGAAGATGCATTGTCTAGCACCAGTAGTGATGGTGACGAAGATCAGCATCTATCCAGTTTTTCAAGAACATTAAACATTAGTATAGAATATGATGCAGCTGACGGTATTAAATAGAGAACTCTGAGTGATTTGAATAACGAGTGTGGAGGTATATTTCATCATAACATACTTAGAGAAGAAGCTGAGCCAACGGGATATGTTAAACGAAACGTTGACAATGCTTGTGCAAGGTCTTGTAGGCTTTTTATTGATAATTCCATGATGCGTAATATTGGGAAGTGTACTGAATGTGACAATAGGTGGCAGTCCATGGACTACTTCTTTGGAAGAATTAGAATCGTCTATATCTTGTACGCTCGTGGGATCTATGGTGCTAAAAACTTTCCAGTAGATCAATTGTGGAACAAAACATGGGAACCTAATTTCTTTTGTCCAGAAATACATTCAACCTAATAAAACAATTTATTCGATTCGAATTAAAATCAACAAGTATGCAAAAAATGATACCAAACGCGGCCCAATAAGACAAAATTCCAACACTGTCTAATGATATTTCTAATAAACCCTTGCAAATCGACATTTTTTCATAAAAGTTGTTATATCTCCGTAACCATGGCAACTAAATAAAAATAAGCTAGACACAAAATGTAGGAAATTGAGTAAGAAATCTAATGGCGGTAACAAAAATATATAGTTCTATTTAAAAAATAAAGTTAATGGTCACTTCCGGCATAACAGGAAGTTCCATTTTGATGAAATATTTTAGAAAGATAGATTGTCGGAAACTATGGCCGTGTTCCAAATTTCAGCTCTCTACTTTTTTCAACAGTTGAGAAACGTCTAATAGAACAATTAAAAAAATTACCCTGTATATAATTATATATATATATATATATATATATATATATATATATATATATATATATATAGTGAATTCTTAATAACTAGGTATAGTTATATTTTTAAAAGGATAATGCTGGGATTTCCTAGTTCCAGTAGGCATACAGGTAAAAAGCCATAATGTGATAATATTTATTACTATTTTTATATATTTCGGTTAAAAATTTTAACCTTCATCAGAAAAACGTCTACAATAGGAATTAAAAACATATTTGTGTAACTAATTATAAAACATATGTGAACTTACAATTAAATGGAAAATTACTGGTGAACAAATTAATTGATTGACGTGAGTGACATAATTGTGAATGGGATGATAAGGTGATCTATTAAAATTATTCTTAACCATATACATTCAAGAAAACCATAGTATAAAGTGTACAATATATAAGAACTCTAATAACATGATAACAAGGTAAACATAAAAATTAACTAACTACTAAACAAAGTTGGTGACCTACAAAATGTGTTTTGATTTTTATACATTGGAATATTGAAATAAAAATATATATATTAGAGCTTCAAAACGATTAATTTATAAGAAATTGAATAAAGGTTATTAGTTATTACATACTTACTTTTTCTTTCTTTTGGTGAAAGGCTGTTTTAACAAATATGTATAAATAGAACTTAGTCCATTAGTATCAGTTTTATGATTAACACAAATTTCTGTGTTGTTATTAATGTGGCACATTTCTAAAATTTTCTTTTTGATTATCACTTTCGGTGTCTAGAATAGAAATATCGTTAAAATTAAACTTATGTCCTGTACTATGGGAATGTATGCAAAGTGCAGTTGAACTAGGTTTTCTTTTTACATCACTTTTGTGGAGAGCTAAACGTTTGGAAATCTTTTGTGAAGTTTGCCCTATGTAGCATCTATTACAGTTGTTGCAGGGTATTGAGTAAATGACTTCTGATTGTTGCAGTAGAGGTGTTTTGTCTTTAAGTTTAGTGTAAAAAGACGATACCGTACGAATTGCTGAATTGGCAACTTTGATATTATGAGATATAAACAGTTTGGAAATTGAAGGTGTTAAGTGAGGTATGTAGGGTAATTTTTTATAAATGGTTTGACTTGTTAATTCATTGTTATTTGTATTATCAAAACTGTGTTTGTGGTTATTATAAGAATTGTTATTAAAAATTATATTTTTTAATAAACTAGCTGGGAATCCATTTTCTAAAAGGATGTTGTATAGTATCTTGTAATTCTTTTGTAGTAATGAATGATGGCAAATTTTTTTAATTCTGTTTTTAAGACCTATAACTGTATTAATTTTTTGTTTATGAGGATGTTGGGAAAAATATGGAATGTATCTACCTGAACTAGTTTCATCCCATTCACAATTATGTCACTCACGTCAATCAATTAATTTGTTCACCAGTAATTTTCCATTTAATTGTAAGTTCACATATGTTTTATAATTAGTTACACAAATATGTTTTTAATTCCTATTGTAGACGTTTTTCTGATGAAGGTTAAAATTTTTAACCGAAATATATAAAAATAGTAATAAATATTATCACATTATGGCTTTTTACCTGTATGCCTACTGGAACTAGGAAATCCCAGCATTATCCTTATAAATATATATATTATATATATAATATATATATATATATATATATATATATATATATATATATATATATATATATATATATATATATATATATATATATATATATATATACAGGGTGAGTCATTAGTGCGCCGTCGGAAGATCCTGGCTTTATTATTAAAAATTAAAAAATGTTATAGCGCCGATCTATATCAGACTTAGATGTGCATCGAATAAAAACAGTTTCATCCCTGTAGGGTGTTCCATAATTGCAGGACCGGACTCAGCTTTGTTTTGTTAAATGGAACCCTATATTTATTTCATTTTATTATTATTTGTCTTGTTGAATTCTAAAAAACGGTAAAATTTATACCTTTACTTAAATTGTTCTGAAGACTTTAATATTAACAGTAAAACTGTAAGGTTTGGCAGACGGGTAAAAAAGACCTTGCTCTATCTTTTGACCTTCATACTTCCTGATTATACTATACTGGGTGTTTACAAAATATGGTCAATTTTTGCAAATTTGAAATGACCATAACTTTTGTTTTTTAAATGGAACACCCCGTATTTTAAGGTAAGGCAAAAAAGTTAGAACCGATTCAAACAAGATCGAAATTTGTATGTGGCGCCCTCTACTAATAATAAAATAAATAAGGTCATATTTGAATTCTGCGTGATAAAAAGCCCCTGTATACAAAATTTCGTCCGCTTATTACATCATAGTAAAAAGATATTAACAAAAAAAAAAAAATTAAACTTCAACACCCTATATCTTTTAAACGAAGGCGTTGCGGACTAAGTTCATAGGAACTTTTTTTCTTATTGTAGTGTCTTCTATCGCGTGGCACTATGCATGACACTTTTTCTATGTCACTCTATATATATATATATATATATATATATATATATATATATATATATATATATATATATATATATATATATATATATATATATATATATATGTTTGAAAGCAGAAAAAACCAATTCTACGTACTCTAGTTTATTCAAGGCAATTCAGGGTTAAGTATTTTCTCCAAAACAGTTTTGACATTCATCTAGCTATAATAATAAATTAAACATAAAGCAACTAAAAGTGGACACACTGTACATGAATATATTTACATACAACATCATTATTTTATACGCTTGTTTTAATAGTTGTTTTCAACGTGTGACTGTCGACTATTTGTTTAGTTTACTATTTCTCCGAAAGTTACGAATAAGGTGAATGCAAATTAATTACCTGCGATTATTTAAATAATCACTGTAGGTGTACATATAATTGCATTTTTTCTTTAACGTAATTATTGATTATATCACACCATCAAAACCAAAAAGGCAGCTACTTATACTCCGTGTTACCCTGATTTTATTGCGCAATACTTAAATGATTTCCATATGTCAGTATATTCTATCTTACGTCTAAATGCATATAATTACCCGAAATATAACGTAAAAACTTAAAATATATAATTGGCAAGTCTATCAATATTATGCTTAAACTTTTATTAATTTTAAAAGCTCTTATTGGAAAATCCGTATAACCATTAAACGAGCACTGTCTGTAACTGAAGCTACGTTAATTAAATTGTATTAAATCGCATGTCAATTAACATCAATGAAACCAATGAAATATAGGTATATATTTTTATCGATATTGATCGAGCTTTTTGATTGCTGAGTAGTTATTGAAATCATTTGCATAATAGCAAGAGATAATCATCTTGATCAGCACACTAAGTTTAATTGCGTTATACGAATAATAAGGCACTTACTTATTTCTCTAAATTTGGATATTTTTATTATCTACAATAAATTAGCTGGTAAATAATTTATCACCCTATATATATATATATATATATATATATATATATATATATATATATATATATATATATATATATATATATATAATATGAACAATTTATTTTAGTAAGTATATTTGCTAATAATATACGATTAAGTAAAAACTACTTCTAATAAGTGCTGACTTAATGTGTCCACCATTTACAGAAACTAGACTTAGCCTTTTTTGCGGCTCCTTTATTTCTGAAAATGGAAACTTGGTATACATATTCCGTTTTATTTCCGTACATTTATTAGAAATGTTTTTGTACAACAAGTCATTACAGTTTATATCGCAGTAACTAATTCTGTTATTTCCAAGAGATGTTTATTTCTTTGATTTCATAGTACAGAGGGCGTAAATATTATACTATACATAATTATATTCTATTATATTAATAAATAATATTGTAGAAAAACATCATTATTTTAAACACTTGCTTTTATACAGCATCAACTAAAAATGAAAACAAAATACAGAAGTGTTTATTACACCTGATACAGTTATGAAAAACAGTGTAAAATTAGTTGTTTAAATAGAAAAGTAGTTGTCCTCTTCTACTATTGCGCATAGGAAAAATAAAAGTTTTAGAAGTGTTAAGAACATCGCTTGAAGCTATAAATATTCATAATATACTTTTGCAGGTTGTAATGAGTATGTGTTTGATAGCAAAGACGTGACATTAATCTGTCTTGGGAAGGTTATAAATTTATATCTGTAGTCGAATATATGTTAATTATAATTATCATAAAATTGATAACTACTGTAATTGCCTGTTAAACATAACTTCAATCTTTTGTAATTAGAGTGTAAGTTGAAAAGACATAAACGTATTATTAACAGTATATTTTTATAATGCAAAATCCTCATTATTTCAAGAAAAAAAGTATATACATCGATTTTAATTAAAAAAGTCATCTGTACTTAAAGCTGAAGTAATATTTTCATTTAATTTATGTTCTTTGATGATGTTATAGTCAACGTTAGTACTCAATAAAAAGTAAAAAATGTATAAAGGAGATTTGTGGAAAATCAATTACTAGGTACTATTATGCAAAAAGTTAAGTTTTATATAATAGTATATTATTTTATAAGGAGCTAAAGTGACACTTTTTGTGGCGAATCTGGTTTGACGGACGAACGTAGTGAGTCTGGCAAATACAGATGAGCCACAAAAAGTTACTTTTCTCCGCATAAAATATACTATTTTTTTTTCAGAGGTTTTTTACACTTAAATGTGAAATAAGGAAAATTAATTAGGTTGTGAAAATGGGGAATAGTTAGATTTACTTAGCGTGCTCTGGCAAGCAGCAGTAGATGTTGCTAGGTTTCGTTGATAACAATGCATTAAACAAGTGGAAAATTGTGAAAATTCTCCGTGTTATTGTAAGTATTTTATTAAACTTTTTGTTCCCATTTGTGTAAATTAACATATTACATTGTTAGGAGTATGATGGATTTGGAGAACTACGCGCCTTCAGAAATTGCTGAAGCGGCTAATACAGCAATAAATGATCTATTACCTACAAGATCGAGCAAAATGTATGAACGCGCTTTTTAGCAATTTATAAAATGGCGCGATGAAAAAAATATTAAAAGCTACTCTGAAACCGTAATGTTAGCTTATTTTGCCGAATTAGCAACAAAATGAAAATGAAAAGCTCGACAATGTGGTCCCAATATTCGATGATAAAATCATTACTGAGCATTCGACATGGCGTAGACATAAGCAAATACTTGAAACTTCGTGCATATCTAAAGAAGCAGAATGAATAATACACCCCAAAGCAGGCCAAAGTATTTACAAAAGACCAATTTAACAAATTTTTATCGGAAGCGTTGGACGAAAGATACTTAGCAATGAAGGTAAGTTTTAGAAACAGAATCAAATAAGTCTTTATATTTTGTATCTTTTTTAGATAGTTTTGACTATTGGTATCTCAGGGGTATGTCGTTGCGGTGAATTGGTGAAGATGAAGGTAGACGACGTTGAGAACCTGAAAACTCTGCTATATATTAAAATTCCAGATAGCAAAACAAAAAAAATTAAATCATTTACAGTTGTAGGGAAATCTTTCCTAAATTTATATAACAAATATGTTGCTTTGCGCCCACGAGATATGAATGATCGCCGATTGTTTTTGAAATATGGAAATGGAAAATGCTCAACAGCGGTGATGGGAATCCATAAAATAAGTAGTGTTCCTAGGGAGGTAATTTTTTTCTTAAAAGTAGCGAAGTATACAGCTACACTGTTGGTGGACGGCGGCGCAGATTTAATGTGCTTGAAGCGCCATGGTGGCTGGAAATCCAGCACTGTAGTTGATCGTTATATTTAAGACCCACTAGCAACAAAAAAAGAGGCTGCTTTGAAAATTTGTGCACCTAGTGCTTGCGCTACGAGTACACAAGTTCATGTAGAAGAGGAAGAATTAAAGACCATTTCCTTAGAACGCAGCGAGACCTCCACTGCTACCTCTGGCGGATTTTATTTTGGAGAAAATGTTAGTTTTAATCATTGTACTTTTAATCTTTATAACTTTAAACAATAAATTTGTTTTCGTTGTTTTCCAAATTGGGTGTTTGAGTTATTAACTTACATTACTTTTGCATCCGCTGCGAGGGAATGCAAAAGACTTTTGCAGCCGCCGGTGAAAATGTCAAACTTTAACGTTGACAGGTGAAGTTTAAAATGTCATCCTTTATTGACGTCTGAAGAAAAATATATTTTTAATTCAAATAAAACTAAAATATTCTCCCTGTTTAAGATCCTCATGTGCTTGCACAGTTTTATATCGCTTATATTATTATAGACTGTGTCCAAGATAAGAATTCTCACTATACGGATCTCGGAAATGGTAATAGATACAACTCCGGCTAATGGGAAAAAAGTTTTGTAATTAAGGGACCAATAAAATGACACAAAAAGAAGGATGGTGTGATTTTTGTTTTTGAGATATTTGAAAAAATTGGATTTTTGAAATTTCTAATTTGTTTTGTCTGGCGTTATTATAATTACTAGAGCAAAAATACAAACCCTTCTTCATGGCAACTTATTACGGTCTTTAACATGGCATAGTCAGTTTTTCAATCGGACGTTTCATATTTTCGTAGCCATCATCAACTTATTTTTTTTAAATACAGTCTTGATATTTTAAAAACTGATTTAGAAATGTTTCTTTATTACAAATTCAGAAATGTATCACATTTGATGGTTTGATTGCGTTTTGAACCTTTTATGGACCATCATCACGAAATTTTTGAATAAAGACCTGCATTTTCGAGTAGTGGATGCAGTAACTTTGCGGTATGATTATTACACACACCATAATAAAGTTTCCTAATATTGGAAGTTAATATCAACAAACAAATTGACAGTAAAAGGGAAAACTACTAATTCCTTTTATTGTTAGTGTAAATTAAAGTAAGAATTTTCCAAACACAAATAACACCGTCTTAAAGTTGAGTTCAAAACAAGCATTTCACGTGTAATACTTTTAAATGCTTGGCAATTGATTGACATTTTCAATGTTGTGTCGGTAAATATAATTTATGACATATGCCCAGAGGAAAGTCAAGAGGTCTTATGTCGGGGTACGCGTTGGCCATCTTACTCTCGAACATGTTCCAATCTATCTTGCTGGAAACCTTACCGATAAACATTCCTGTACGGCTCTGAAATTATGTGCCGGAGCACTGTTTTGTAAAAACCAATAATCTTCAATATCAGCCTGAGGTAAATCAGCTAAAGCTGCTTCTTCTTCATTTTCTAGTAAATTTTGGTGGCGTTCAGAATTTAAACATCCGTTATAGAGAAATAAACCCATTATTAGCATTCCGAATATTATAGCCCACATATTAAAACCGAAACTGTGTTGGTGTCTGCGCACTTTATAAACTCTAAGATTTTCTTTCGTCCAATACGTCACTTGACTTTCATCCGACCAATTGATTTTATATGAAAATTGCTCATTATTTGCACATTGCCTGGTATACCATTCACAGAACTCTCTGAAAAACTCTAAATTTAATGCTGTTTAATAATCTTTGCCGTACTTAGTTTATCCTGAGGAAATTAGAACCATCCTAAAAGAAAATTAAACAACAAAACCAAAAAACCAAAGGGAATATGACATTAAAACAATATTTACCAAAATAACAACAAATACTGTCGCTAGAGAGGATTTAAAAAACTATGAAATTCATATATCAGTAATCGGTCTAGAGCGGTCGTGACGTCCAAACGTATTTTTCTTTATATGTACGGGAAATCATACAACATAAGTACAATGCACACACGTAACCTAACAACACAAACCAAACTCAAGTAACATAGGCGGAGGCTGATGCCATTTTAGCATGGGAACGTTTTAAAATTTGTATAATCTGTATATATTATATTCTATCTAGCATAAGCGGCACCTGCTAGAATTTTTATATGCTTCTACGTTGTTTTTTAATGAACCGTTAATAGGCATTTAAATTTTTTAATCACTTTTTAGTCCAGAATTTTTTGTTGTGCGGTGGCTATTCCATTGGATAACTTAACATCTACTTTTTGTTCCACTTTTCATTCCCTATATTTTGTTATCTCTTTATTGAACCAGATTTTCTCTCATCTTTTTTATCGAATCCTACGGGTTTGCATACTTAAGAGTGTGCAGCATCTTGAAATTGGTTTCAACATCTTAGGTTAGGCACCTTGATGTAACATCTTGTTTACGAGCTCTTGTTGCCTTTCCATTATACTGTTTTGTACCTTTTGGCTCTCCGCTATCTAGCTTCCGCGTGCATTATTGGTTTTTGGCCATCTAGAATGAAAGTGTAATTTCGAAGAATTTTTCTCACTGCACGCTATGCAGCTGTGAATGAAGAAAGAGACCAAGAGTGTAAGAACTTCTGGATAGATGTAGAGAACGTGCTGAACGTATGTAAGCCAAACGAAAGAGTGGTAATATTAGGAGATATGAATGAATGGGTGGTTGTACAGAAAGAACATGCCGAACGCCTCCTAGGAAAGTTCGGAGACCAAAGAGTCAATGAGAATGGTGAACGCCTTGTGAACATCTGTGTGGAGAGAAAACTGTTTGTATCTTATACGTGATTTAAGCATCAAAGTGTGAATATGTGTACGTGACAAAGAGGTGAATCTAAAAGTATGGGTGAGTTGATAGTGTGTGATAAACGACTTAGAAACCTGGTGAGAGCTACAAAAGTATTGCGCGGATCGGAGTGTAGATTCGGACCACTTTTTGGTTGTATCGAGTGTGTTTAGGGCAAAGGTGGGTCTAGAGAAGGAAGGCAAACGTAGAGTAGATAAACTAGTAGATAATAGTGCGAGAATGAAATATGCAAATGCTGTGAGTTGAATGTGAATGAATCAGTGTAGAACGAGCAAATAGAAGACAAAGACTTTGAAAGTGCATAGATAAGCTTGAAAGACAGTGTTGTAAATTGTGACGTACGTATATATGGAAGAGCGACAGTAGGTAGACAGAACAAATGTGTTTGGTGGAATGAATTGGTAAAAAGTGCAGTATACAAGAAAAAAGATTCGTATATGGCAATTATTGCTTCAAAAAATGAGACTGAGAAAAGGCTATTGTATAAAGTGTACAGATTAAGAAACAAGGAAGCGAAGAAGGCAGTGAGAATAAGTAAAGAGGAAGTGATGGCTATGGAAAGAGAGAAAATGAGGAATGATTTTGAGGGAAATAAAAAACTCTTCGGGAAAACAGAATGCTGCAACGAAATAGTATGGGACGATTGTGAATTGAATCAATGCTGGCAATAATATTTCGGAAAGCTGTATACAGTAGTGAAGCAAATAAGTCTGAAGGGTTTAATAAGGACAATTTAGCGAATGAAACTGAGAAGGATATTGGGTTAAATGAGATAAAGACAACCGTAGAAAAGTTGAAAAACGGTAAAGGAGCAGGTGTGCACAGGTGAAATGCTAAAGTATGGAGGTGCAAAGTTTATATGAAGATTGTGTGGGTTATTCAATGCATGCCTTAAGTGTGGAAAAGTGCCGAGTGATTGTAAGAGCGCGATCATTGTACCACTGTATAAGGGAACAAGAGTGATTGCAAGAAATACAGAGGAATAAGTTACCTCCGTGTACCTGGTAAAGTATTTGGAAGGGTACTGATTAGAGTACAAGAAACTACACAAACTAAGATTTGGAATATGCACGGTGACTTCATGCCAGGGAGAGGATGTGTACATCAGATAGTTGCTCTCCAGCAGGTGAGTGTTTATGTGTTTACGTGTAAAAAATAATCTGTACTGTGCGTTTGTACATCTGGAGAAAGCACATGACAGAGTGAATAGGGAGAAGCTGTGGGAAACATTAAATGAACATGGCGTAACTAAAGGTCTAATAAACGGAATAAGGGCAGTATATAATGGCAGCCGGGCATGTGCTCGGGTGAGAGGAGGTTTGAGTGAATATTTTAATATTGAGCAAGGATTGCGATAAAGCTGTATGATGTCACCGTGGTTGTTCAATGTATACATTTATAAATGTGTAATGGTTGGTGAAGTAAATCTACAAGTTCTGGTGTATGCAGATGACACAGTCTTATTAAGTGACAGTGGGGATGAGCTACTAACTGCTCTGAGGAAGTTTGATACAGCCTGAGAGAGCATAGAACTAAAGGTAAACTTGAACAAAACTAAGATTGTCGTGTTCACTCGGGAAGGTGAAAAGGAGAGTAGAGTGTTTACTCTGCAAAATGAAATTGTGGAACAATTGGACGAGTTGGTATATCTGGGTAGAATGTTTACTGTAGATGGTATAATGGATGGCGAGATTGGACGAAGGGTCAATGCTGGAAGGAAAGTGATTGGATGTATGTGGACGATAAGAAACGAAAGCATGAGCTTAGTTGCGAAACGAGCAATCTCTAGTATAGTCTGTAAAAATAAAGATTTTCTATTTCGGCTTAGCGCTTTATTACTCTGAGACATTGGAAATATACAGCCGTTTCTTTCTCGCGACAATGGAAACGTAATCCTATTCCAGAAGTTACCAAACGTTTTCAACGAACTCAGTTCGGTACTGAATTCAATATTCCGGTATCTCAAATACTTTTCCAGATATTAAATTTCGAAATTATCAAATTTTATCTTTTTGATAAGGCCAGATTTTTTTTATACTTTCGTTACGGCGGTATTCGAAGTTCGTTTTTTAAAAAGATTTTGAGGCAATGTATTATTTTGGGGTCTAAATACGCAAATAGCCACCTATTATAATAGATTAAATAATGAGGTATTGATTACCACTTTCATCACTTACTACTAATTATCCCATTAGCTTCCTTATTAAGATAACGTTTGTAGCTTAAACAATTTTAACCAGTGAAATGCAGCACATGCAGTAACCTAACTAAGCTTAACATTTATGAAATTCTTATAGGAGCAATCCTCTAAATAAGCAATTTAAATGTTATATACCCCAAGCGTTACTATATGCACTCTGTACAAGGGCGGCCCTATATACTAAGTCCAAAGTACATATTCAAAACAGGTGATGGCTTGAATTGCAAGTACACAGACATAAAACTATTAAAGCAAATTGCGAATTTTGTTAACTGTAAGACTAAATACATATAAAAGTAATCAAAAATTTAAGTTAAAGGTTAACAGTTAACAAACCAATGACAGGTGTAAGTAAGCCAACTCGAATTTCCACTTAAACTTAAGTAACGTTTGCAGTCAGAAGTACATAACCTCGTTCCATATAATCCTAATACATACATGCATTAAATTTTCCAAAAGGGATAAACGTAGAAGTATAATGGTAACTCGTGATAATAGCGAGCTGTTCTCAGAGTGATCACAGCAATTGTATATGCCTCGTCATGCAGAATTAGTGATTAAAATGCACTCACCGGGTGATAAACGTGTGTGTATTACTTAGCTGAATGTGTTACCAGATGTAATTTATGTATTTTAGTCAAACGGATGATACCATATGAAGGAGTGCCCATAAAATGTCCTACGCTCGGTTTCGTAGAGCAGTTGTATGTTATTTCATAACTCGGAGAAACGTTAGTCTACTGTACTGGTAGTATCGGTCAATAATACCTTGAGGACAGAAGAAACGATAAAATCCAAAAGCAAAATGTGTGTTAGAAACTAATTAGATCCGTAAAATACGATCACTAACCAAATTTAGTACAATTAGATATATAGAAAGCCAAATCCAGTACCAAAACTGTTAATTTTTAAGTAATATTACAATAAAATTATAGAAATATTCTCCATATATCATGTTAGTTTTCTAACGACGTAAAAATTTTCTTAAAATAGCGTTCCCCTTATCAAAAAGAACCAGAAAAGAAGACATGTGATTTTCTTCAACAAATTAGAAATTTTTAAAACTACCACATTCTTATACAAAAGTAACACGTATCAAGTGAAAAAACTTGTTTTTAGAAAATTAAAACGTAATATTGCAAAAAAGTTTCCCTTAACCATGCTGAAACCACCACACAAATTTCAATACAATCAAAAAATGTCTTGAGGTGCCCCAAAACCGTTAAAAAATTAAATTTTTGTTAAAAATCTGAGCTTTTGTCATAACTTTTACAATCTTAAACAATAATAGTGTTTTAGTGGAATAGTGATTTTTATGCTTTACGACATGTATATAATTCACATAAAAGAATTATTTGGATAAAATAAAGTTTTAAGGTGTCCCAAAGCCATGAAAAATTATAATTTTTACGGAAATTGAAAAACACTTTGTAGTGATCAGAGGTAATTGTTTTACTTTTATAAAAAAAAACTCATATATGAATATTCATAAATCATTATTTATGTTTTAGTTACTTTTAAGCATAAGACACATATAATAAAAGTAAAACTATGTGTTTAGATTACAGAGTAATTATTGTGCGGAATATACGTTTTTTGGCTAACCGTAGGTTGGTACACCTGACGCCTGGCCTTGTTTTGTTGTGCGACTTTCAGTGTTGTTGTCATCACATCTTAAAGTAGTCTTTTTAGGTTACGTTTGTTGGTGTTGTTAAACCAATGAGTTAAGTTGAAGTTGTTTTAAATTATTAAGTTAGTGTAGTGCTGTTTATAAAATAAGTGATATTTATCTTATTAAAAATGGATAGGGTAAAGATAAGAAATGTAACAGGGTGTCCTATATTTGGTTTCCCTCAGGACTGACACAAACATCTCTTCCAACGGACAAAGAGGTAATGCAATGTAATTTGTTTGAAAGAAATGAAATGAAGTAAGTTAATCGTAAAGAACCAACAGTTGGTGACATTTCTGAAAGATTAGCTGTTAAATTAGAAAAAAATATGGGGAAAAGATTCGCTTCCAATCGTTTGGCATAAGATAATTTTGCAGGTAATATGGGATTATCATAAAAAATATAGATGTATTACGAAGCCATTCAAAGATCGTAAAAATATTCTAAGTTATCAGGAAAGAGTAAAACGGTTTCAAGATCATTCTTTAAACTTATTTGATATGTGCAGCTGTAAATGTACTGACTTTGTTCAGTGTTGTTTGAAAAAAACGCTAAGGTCTCACAAGCATAGAGGGATTTTCTTATTGACCAAAGGAGTGAAAGCCAAATGTTCATTGGCTCAGTCGATGTTATTACAATGAAAAAATAATTAAGAGGGAAGAACATGTAATGAAAGAAAAAGTGCGCTTAACCCATAATGTTTCATGTAAAACGCCAACTGGCAGCAAACCATTTACTCATGCATGCGAATTAATTAATGGCTCTAATGAACAAGAAACATACTTAAATACACAAGGGCAAAGCCAATTAAATTGTACTGAACCACAACCTGGATGTTCCTATTCTGATCCCAACAACAGTGGCTCAACAATTTCTGGTAAAAAATCACCTTGGCAGATGAGAATAAAACTTCCGTCCTTAGCCCTTGCATACGACAGAGCAGGTGTGTCAGACCGATCTGCTGCTATGATCGCTTCAGCGGTTTTACAATATGTTGGAGTCATTACTAAAGACTTATCTAAAGTTCGGAAAGAAAGATAAAAAATGCGCATAGTTTTAAAGAATGTTGAATTGGATCCTGTCTCAATAGATAAAAAGGGAAATAAGTTTTATAAGAAAGTAATAAATAAGTCCCATTACTCTCTTATCGCTGAACCAAATAGTGTTTATATATGACATGTGACTGTTTTATTAAAGGTTTATGGCCCTATGTGGTTAGAAATAAAAACAAATCCAAGGTGCACAAGTGGAGCTGCATATGTTATCTTATGAGTACTATTGAAAAAAGTCGTTACTTAAGTGACAATTTAAAAAAATAGTTGAACCCGTAATTCAGCATAATGCTTATTTTGCGCATCCGGAAAACATCACACTATGCATCTTAAGTGATGAAAGAAGAATCATCAGAGAGCAGGGATACCGCAGGGTTTTAAAAGTTCGAACTCTCCAACTCAAAAACACCATCCGTTTCTTTTCAATTCCACCATTGAAACTCGACGAGGCCAAGAACTATGAAGACCTTAGTGACTGGAACTCAGTAAATTTGACGGAGCAAAATTTGACAATGAAGAGCTGCAGAACATTGTATCCAGTGGTTTTACTTCAAGTTTGCCTTGTAACACACAAGCCGTGGAACATTGTGTGAAGCTTGTAATGGAAGCTTCAGAGACTGTCTGCGGAGGTGAAACCAGAGATGGATTCATAAGAAGTCGTATAGTTTCAAGAAAGAAGATGCTATGTTTTGAAACTAAATACCAGTTCAATCTTGAGTAAAACCATTTCTTTTTATTTTTGTTACCTTATATTTGCCCAATAAAGTAACAATACAGGAACAATATTACATATTATCATGGTTTTGGGACACCTCAAAGATTTATCATACAACCTTGATTTTTTTACATAGCCTAAATATATCTCCAAAAACAGTGTTCCATTGCAATACTTTGATTATTTAAGACCCATAAAATTTATTCAAATATTAAGATTTTTTTATGAAATTTTCAATCATTACGTGCACTGGGGCATCTCAAGTCACTTTTTGATTCTATTGAAATTTAAGTGGTGGTTTCAGTTTGGCAAAAGGCAACTTTTTTGGACTATTACGTATTAATTTTCAAAAAATTTTTTTTTCACTCAACCCTATTTACGTTTGCTTTCTTGGTATGTTCGCCATTTTGTTTCTGTGTACTTTTTGGTATATACCACCTTGTTTACCTGTGTCTGTTTTGGTATTTTGAGGTCTTGT
>JARFJB010000025.1:610000-617500 GCA_036346205.1 Vesta saturnalis
GTTTCTTCCGCGGTCAAGAGATTTGTGCGAGAGAAGAAAACTGATTTGGAGTTGTTTTTTCAGTTCCGTAGTATTGTAGAAAATGGAAATATTTCAATTGACATGACCTCTCCAGGTCCATACAACAGAATAGCACGAATAATAGACATATTCGATCTAAAAGCATGCGCATTGCCTGTAGCAACGTTTAAATTTCTGCTTCGACGACAAACGCACACGTTTAGATCTGACTAAATATGACAAATTGGCACCAATCAGAGAACTGTTCGAAACATTTAACTTTAATTTACCAAGCAATTTTTGTTCATTCGAGTTTACGACACTGGATAAAAGTGGAAGGTGTAATTTTAGAGTATATATGCCCCAAAAAACGAATAATATGGCATAAAGATATGTGATTTATCCATGATGTCTTATACCTCTGAAATGGAAGTATATGTCGGCCAATAACCACTTGGGCCTTATACAATACCAAGATTTCCATGATTTCGAGAATGTGTGTGTGCCAATATTTCAAACAATTTGAAATGTGACAATGGACAATTTCTTTACAAGCACACAAGTATTAAAGAAACTTATAAAGAAAGATAAACTAACAATTCTTGGAACAATTAGGAAAAATAGAAACTTTCCATTTAATTTACTCGGCCTGAAAGATCAAGCACGTTTGTGTTTCACGAAAACTTTAGCGTTGTTTCATACATACCTAAATAGTAAAGAATGTTATCATTGTATCAAGTTTACACCACGACGACGCCATTGATGAAGTTACGTGGAAGCCACAGATGACGATTTCTTATAACGAAACTAAGGGTGGTTTAAATATGCGCTTCGTATAATTGCGCCAGAGCCACATGTCGTTGGCGAATGGTCATTTTTTGCTCTGCACATGTTGCAGGAATTAATTCGTTTATTATATATAAGAGCAATTCAGGAACTCAAAATAGCTTGCGTCGAAGGTTGTTTTTAGAAAAACTTTGGTCGAGCACGTGTTACATCGATATTCCAAATTAGCAATGGCTTTATTGTAGGTCGTTGATTCCAATTGCTCGAAATAGCTGTTTACAATGACCTGGGATTTATACGAAAATCTCGCCGAGATTTGGAAACAGACCATAATCGTTGGTTCTGGCAAATAGCGCGAATGAGGCACTATTTTTTCTTTTCCAAGCAATGGACCAAGGTAATTTTATGAGAATCCCAAAATACAGTTTCCATAACCTTTCTTCTTGTCAAAACCGTTTTTACTTTCTTTGGTGCGTATAACCTTTGCGTGTCCACTGTTTGGACTGTTCTTTAGTTTCTGGAGTTTATTGGAGAACCCAGGTGTCATCGATAATTACGAAACCGCGCGAAAAGGACACAAAAAACGCTCAAACGAATCAGTTTTTGCACCGGTGTGAGCAACCTCGGTACCCAATGACCCAAGTATTTTTTCATTTCCAATTCTTCAGTTAAAATTCTGTATTTACTATCATTTGAGAAACCCACTATGTCTGCTGTCTCGCACAGTTTTACTTGCCGGTTATTCACAACTTTATCGTGAACTTTTTCAATCATATGGGAGGCAGCAACAGACGGTGATTCAGGATTTGTGCTCACACGACAATGCCTTAATTCAGCAACCTAGTTTTTAATTATTGAAAAGAAAAGAGCGCATTTCAATAGTGTTGTTTTCAGCTCTGCCATAATAACGATTGGTGTTAAGCCTTTCAGATGAAAGTACTTTATCACTGCTTTCAACTCAGATTTTTCATTGTTTTCCATTATTTACAAAATCACATAAGGCATTCACTTTGGCGTACCGTCATAAACAGACTAATTGACAGATCGATTTGTGCTATCAAACCTATTAAAAGATGATTCTACAGAATGGCCATCTTTGTGTTAGGCCACGTAGTTACCGAACAATCCTCGTATAAACACTAATCCGAAATTGAAACTAATCCATTTTACCAACTATAGTTATTGATAAATGTGTGTGTAGTTATATAACAACGTTAATTGTTAGATGTCTTAGTGTACCGTTTCAACTCAATTAAATATTTGACCTGGAGATCGCAGTATTTCATTTAGTTGATACTGGGATAAATCATTTAGGTATAAAAATGCGAGAATTCTCTGTAAATGTATACAATCCCATTTTTTCGTTTTAAGATACCGCGTTGCTTTAAAATAAATAAATTAGAAGCTCTTTCCACGAAACCTCATTCATATTGGCAATTGATTTTCTCTGTTTACAAATCTGTTTAATTAAAGATTATATGAGACGGTTTCAAAATTTATTTGCGCGAAAGCAGTTAACAATTTGGATACTTGAGATTCTGTGGTAATCAGTGCAGGCGCCTGCTCCGATATAATCGCCGTTATTATTACGGTACAGTTTTCACTTTCGCCTGCAACCAAATTTGGTGCTAAAATCTCAAAAAATTACGTTCACATGCAGTTACCGGCGCCATACGAACTGATCGCTGGAATACTAGTGTATTAGATATAGGAGAAAATTGTATATTTTGTCATTTTGTCACATTGCAGAAATTGGCTGAAGTTAATGATAAACCGTTATATAGTTACGTTTTATAGCCGGTAATTTTTTATGTTCCTTGGCGAAGTTATCCGAATAAAACTATGTAAAACTATATACTGTTCATTATTTTTTATTTCAAATTTGCATTAAGTGGCAATCAAATTTAATTGATAATTGCATTAAAATATAATCTGGGTTTTATTTACCGTTCTTCATTTTTGTTAACTAAAAGTTTCGCGATTGGTTATTTGCATAAAATCTAATTAATTCGGTAAAAAAAACTTATTCCTTGATTACTTGTGTAAAAATACGGTTAAGATTTTATTTATGAATGGCAGGCACTCGTCCTCACTAATCTTCTATTTAAAATTTTTTCAATTGGTTATTTTATCAGAACATAATTAATGACTTTTTTTATTTCATTTTTTCTTAATATTTTTTTTGATTAACTGAGTAATTAATTCGTTGATTACTTGTGTACGATTTTCGTAAACATTTTATTTATGAATGGCACTTGTCCTTCATTAATCTTTTTATTTAAAATTTTGTTAATTGGTTGTTTGCGTACAACATAATTACGTACTTTTTTAATTTAATTTTTGTTCAATATTTTATTGGATTAATTGATTAATTAATTTAATTAACTGACCACAGAAATTATTGTATTATTGGTATAAAAAGAAAATTAAGCTTGAATTAACACTTTGTTTCAATTTTTTTTAATTTTGAATAGAACCTAACTAATCTTGCTGATATTAAGATATCTTAATTCTTATCTGGATGATAATATAAGAAATATTAACTTTGAAATAGTTGTGGAGGTTAAATGAAACCAGGTCGCGTGGGGGGCTATTCAAAGTTGACATTAACTGGGTTCTTTGTACCTAACATGACCGCTAACGACATCTATTAACCCACTAAGATTGGGGAAAACATTTTTGTCTTCCCAGTTTCTGTGTGAGTCTCTTGCAGTTTATCTTTACACTAGTATACTAATGCTTCATTCATTATTAATTTTCCATAATTGGTGCACCTAGAACGATTTGAGAAAGTACCCAAGTATTATAACGGTTACGACCGGTTAGATCAGAACCGTGTAATTAAACCCGAACGTTGAACAAAATCAAACACATCTGGAATATTTATTTATTGGTGAAAACAATAGAATTCATTCATTCTCCCAACCCTGGTTTCTCCTTTCCAAGAAGAAAATTCTCGATCTCATACTTTGTTACTTTAAGTATTCAGTATTTGGCGGTTTAATTTACGCAAGTGTCACTGATTAAAGTAATTTGCGGTAACTTCCCGTAATAATAAATCTGAGCCGTTACGTACAAGAAACAATTCTCTGAATGCGCCCTGTTTCACAAAATTATTTTGTTTTAAAACCGTTCCAAATCATTCTATTAAACGAAACCAGAAAACTGTTTAACTAACTATTAGAACACCTCTCCCAACACACAAAAAAAATTGGACACTATTGTGTGGCCACCATACAACATTCCGGCTATAGTCGAAAATCAAAACTTTAAAACTTTAAAATTTTTTGGTGGTCATGCATAGGTTTTTGTAAGTTTACAGCACTGAGTTGAAAAATCGTAAGTTATATAATTTAGTCAGATGATTTACTAAAGTGGCATTAAAAGATCAATTAACGGAAAGCCAACGATCTATAGTTCTGGTTACACCTACAGATATTCACAATAATAAATTCACCGATTTTCTTTTAAAAGTTAAAATAAACCAAAATCCACTGGTATATCAAATATTTCATGCAGCACTCCTTTTCTATATCTCGAGGAGCTAAACACTTTTTTTAACTCATGCAGACCTCAAAAACTGCATTTCAATGTTCTGAGGGACTCAAAACGTGCCAACGCAATAAAAGTTCGAAATCAATTTTCAGTTCACATCATAAGAATTTCTTTCACACATAATACTGTGTCCAAAAAATAAGGTAACATTTTGATTTGAGTTACGCTTGGTTGTACACATCAAAAAAAGTGCATTCGGCGATTTGAACAATGTCTGAATTTGTTGAGCAAGGAATTTGTATTAAATTTTGTTTTCGAAACGAATTTACCGTTGCCGATTTCGTTGATAATGGTGCAGAAAGATTTTGGTGACAGGGCTATTCCCACATATGTGTATAATTGGTACAAAGAGTTCCAAAGAGGCCGAGGAGGTATCTAACACGAAGAGCGACCAGGACGACCATCAACGTCTTCCGATGAAGCTTACGTGAATAATATCAACGATTTGGTGCTGAATAACCGTCGATTAACTTGTAGAGAACTTACTGATATGGTAGACATCTCGAAAAGTTCGGCCAATACCATTGTAAAAGATGTTTTGGGCCTCAAACTCAATTTATTCGACAATAGCACGCTTTCAGACCATCAGGACGTAATGAAACGCATTATAATTGGAGATGAGACTTGGATTTATGCATACGATCCGGAAACAACGGATCAGTCAAGCGAATATTGTGAGAAAGGTGAGGCAAGACCAAAAGAACCGCACCAAAGTCGATCGAAAATCAAGGTCATATTGACTGTTTTCTCCGATTATCGTGGTGATATGCATTATGAGTTCCTTCCGCCGGGTCAAACTATCAACAATGAATATTATTTAAGTGTCATTCTCCTGATTTGGCACCGTATGACTTCTAGCTAACTAAAGACGACTCCGGGCCGGGGACACCGTTTCAAGTCGATTGAAGACATCCAACGTTCTGAAGGCCATACCAGAAGGTAACTATTTTTCATGCTTCGAGGATTGGAAAAAACGTTAGCATAAGTGCATTGTGTCCGGAGGGGATTACTTTGAAACCGATGCATTGGATTTGGAAGGATAAATAAACATTTTTTGAAATAAATGCAATGCCACCTTATTTTTTGCAGCTGTAGAAATTTACAATTAAATTTTACAGATAATTAAGATATTCGGTATGAAGTGTATTTTTTATTAATTAAAAAAAAATTTATTAGTTTAAACGTTAGGATAACAAGTACAGCTATCTTCTTCAGTAATTAATAGCTTCGAAAATTAAGGCATCAAATAAATAAGTGAAATCTGAAAATATAAATGTAGGGAATAACTTAAAGTCACTCGGAGGAAGATCTGGTGAGTAAGGTACGTTAGGCATGACCTGCAGCGCACACGCGGCAAAGTTGATCCAATTTTTCACGAACAATGTGTCTCATATGTGAATCAGCATTATCATGACAAAGGAGGACCTTTTTCCGAAACATTTAAGATCAATTTTCAGCAATTGCTGCTTTTAGTTGGTTGGTGTAGCATAATATGTTCCGTTGATGGTATGGCCCTTTGTGAGAGCCGATGAGAAGTATCCCTTTCGAATCGTAGTCATTACCGATGAAAACGATTTCGTCGTCTTTAACGGAGGACTTCCATGACGATGAATCGACCGTAACAAAACGTCGCAGAAAATCAACCTTATTCTTGTAAAACAGCTTCAAATTGTCGCTCAATATTCGCACTGTTTCTCCTTTTTTAGCATCCATCTTTCTGACAGCTTACACTTGCCCAATTCTACAATGTGATGTATGCGCTCAGTTGATACGTCGATGATCCTATCTATTTCATCAATGTTTATTTTTCGATTCTTCAAAACAACAGCATGCACTTATTAATTATCTCCGGTGTGGTTACTGTTTTTAACGGTTCTAATCGTTCGTAATCTTCAATGATCAAATCAGTACGTTTAAATTGTGCAACCCAGCGACTAATAGCCTCCATACAACTAAATGTTAATGAATCCATTTTATCCCAATCTTCTTTACTCAATCTTGATGAAAAACATATAAAAACTTTGAAATAATCTTTTAATCAAGGAAACATAGTAAAAAGTAAGAGATGGAAGTAGTTGAGCTTTTCGTTTTCATAATTTTTCTAATAGAACAATTAGTTTCCACCCCATAAAAGATTGAAATATGAAAATGCAAAATTTTACGATTATCATTAATGATTCATTTATTTGTTTTTCAATCATGACATTTTTTATCGCTAACCTTCGTTCGTGGAGGGGATTCTGATTTGTCATTTTTAAGGCGGTTCAATAATATTTAATCTATTAAAGATCCTAATCGTTACTAAAATTATATTTAGATTACGAAGTTGTCTTTTTCATATACGTACGTAATGAAAAAAGTGACTAATCTTTTCAACCGATTTAAATTAAAATAGCGCCAGCTCGTCTACTATTCCAAACTATCCCATATACAAAATTTGATTAAAATCGGAATTATAGTTTGGGTGTAATAATTTTGTTTACAAGATACTTCTCACACACGCACACACACACACGCACACGCACACGCACACGCACACGCACACGCACACGCACACGCACACGCACACGCACACGCACACGCACACGCACACGCACACGCACACGCACACGCACACGCACACGCACACGCACACGCACACGCACACGCACACGCACACCCACACGCACACGCACACGCACACGCACACGCACACGCACACGCACACGCACACGCACACGCACACGCACACGCACACGCACACGCACACGCACGCACACGCACACGCACACGCACACGCACACGCACACGCACACGCACACGCACACGCACACGCACACGCACACGCACACGCACACGCACACGCACACGCACACGCACACGCACACGCAACGCAACACGCACACGCACACGCATCACGCACACGCACACGCACACGCATCACGCACACGCACACGCATACGCACACGCACACGCACACGCACTACACGCAACGACATGCATTACCTTACACACACACACACACACACATACATACACACACATACACACACATACACACACACACACACACACACACACACATACACATACACACACACACACACACACACACACACACACACAACACATAACATCACACACAACACACACAAGCACATACAACACACACACACACAC
>JARFJB010000025.1:622500-715000 GCA_036346205.1 Vesta saturnalis
GTTACAGCTCAACAGAGTCACAATCAGTAATAAAATGCTTTAAAGACGCCACTTGACTTTGAATTTTTAAATTAATCACGTCATGAACTAGATCTCAACGTTCGCATAAGTCAGGAATGATAACTTACACAATCCAAAAACTGCCACATCCAGTGCTGGAGTCGCCGCCGCAACAAACCTTAGTTTTTTGCTTAATTTGTAAATTGACTACAAATTTCTTTGTTAAAATTTATTTGTTAAACTCTCTTTTAATTTGCAACAACTCTTTTCATTTCAAAATGTTCTAATTAAAATCTTAGAACTTGATAACTTAATCTCAAAAATTTATGTTAAAATGCAGAAAAAAACTTTACAACATACAACTACATTGATCAAAAATTACTCTGGAAACTTCTGCTTAAATATCGAGATTTTATTTTCATCAAGAAAATAAAATTGAACTTCACTAAACCTCAACTTAATCGTTCAGAAAGGTTGGAAATTTAACCTTAATTTAGTTTCAAATCTCTATAACATTACGTTAAAGTGAAATAAAAAACTCTTATTAATTAAACTCAAAAAAAAGTAAATGAACATATCCTTTACTTAATAAACCGCACATTATTACTTTACCAATAATGGTTTTAAATTTTAAAAACTTGATGGGTTCTAGTTTCGAGCTCACAAACAAACGAAAGAGTTCTTAAAATAACCTATATTAAAATAACAATCTATGAATAAAATATACAAATATAATTGTGCCGGCTTAAGGCATAAACGCATGGCACAAGGGAAATGCCAAGGGCATTTGGCAAAAATAATCAAAAAATGCAAGTATCAAGTTTCGCTACAAAAGGTAAGCAAACTCGTTATTACGTTTCAACATAAAAAAGGAACCATAAAGAACATAAAAAAAGTAAGTCAAGTTCCGCAAGATTATTCAGCATAACTAGTAATTAAATTTAAGAGCAACAAAAGGAAAAAAAACCGTAAACGAATTTAAACTATAAATCAATTTCACATTAATATACACAAAATCAACAAAATAATAATTTACATATTTTTATATTTTTATATTTATAATAATACAAATAGCAACTGCATCTGATTCGGATTAATATATTCTGTCATTGTTCTAAGTGGGCGAGCAAAATATAGAGTATTTAAAATTTTACAGTCATATATCTAACAGAAGGGGTGGCAATTCATTATTTCGGTAACACATCAACTTTGCATAATATACTGTTGAAAGGTAAGAAATGGAACGAAATGCAGTTATTACTTTTAAAGTTAGACAATCTTGATTAAAACTTTACAGGTGTCCCTAATTTATGAACATAATTAAAAGGAATGATAAAATAAGAGTTAACACATAAACTTTGATAACCCATGGAGAAGATCTACTATTAACCAGATGGAGCTTATAAATGGTAGTAATAACTAAAAATGTATAGAATGGAACTAAACCATAGTAACAAACATAGTCCTGATTGAATTTTAGGGTTTGTTTTTAATAATATTGTTAAAATCATGTTACCGTAATAACAAAAGTTACCGAAATGATGAACTCATTAATTTTTTAAATAAACGACTTGTTTGAGTTACAGTTTTATTTACTTACTTACTTAACCTTCACGCCATTCCCTTGCGGGGTAGGCAAAACAATCCCTGCCTCTTATTTATTTTTCATTCACAATCTTTCTCCATGCTTTCCTATCTCCGCATACCTCCCTAGCTTCCGCAAGATTCATACATAGTCTCTGACATGCCCTTTGTTTTTAAAACTCTTATCTTTCTTTCCTTTATCATAGATTCTACTACATTCAGCCAAGTTTTACGCGGCCTACCAGACCCGGCCTTTCCCTAACCTCACCCACATATATTTGTTTTGTTAATCTTGCGTTGTTCATTCTCTCAATGTGACCAAACCAACGTAATGTACAACTTTTATATCTATCCATCATGTCTTTTCCTCACCACACTCCTCATTATGCATTCATTTTTATCTTGTCCCTTCTCGTTTTACCACATGCGCTTCTCAGAAATCTCATACCCACGGCATTTATTTTTCTTTCGTGCTTTTTTGACATACCCATGTCTCACTTCCATACAGTACTGACGGGACTAATACGTCACTATAGATTGCTCGTTTCGCAGCTAGGCTCATGCTTTCATTTCTTATTGTCGTCCACATACTTCCATTTACTTTCCTTCCAGCATTGACCCTTCGTCCAATCTCGCTCTCAATTGTACCATCTGCAGTAAACATTCTACCGAGATATACCAGCTCGTCCACTTGCTCCACATTTCATCTTGCAGAGTAAATACTCTACTCTCCTTTCCACCTTCCTGGTTGAACACCACAATCATAATTTTGTTCACGTTTACCATTAGGTCCATGCTCTCACAGACTGTATCAAACTTCCTCAGAGCGGTTTGCAGCTCATCTCCACTGTCACTTAATAAGACTGTGTCATCTGCATACACCAGAGTCGTACATTTACGTCACCAACCATTACACCATTTGTATCGTTACATGCTTGTCTAAGACATTTATCCATGTATACATTGAACAACCACGGTGACATCACACAGCCTTGTCGCACCCTTGCTCAATATTAAAGTATTCACTCACACCTCCTCTCACCCTAACACATGCCCGACTACCGTTGTATACTGCCCTTATTCCATTTATTAGACCTTTATTTACGCCATATTCATTTAATATTTCCCACAGCTTCTCCTATTCACTCTGTCATATGCTTTCTCCAGATCTACAAACGCACAGTACAACTTCCTTTTTACCTTTAAACACTTTTCGATCACCTGCTGAGAGCAACCATCTGATCGACACATCCTCTCCTGGCATGAAGCCACCTTGCACATCCCACATCTTAGATTGTGTAGTTTCGTACTCTATCAATCAGTATTCTTCCAAATACTTTACCAGGTACGCTGAGCAAGCTTATTCCTCTGTAGTTCTTACAATCACTCTTGTTCCCTTACCTTATACAATGGTACAATGATCGCGCTCTTCCAATCACTCGGCACTTTTCCACACATAAGGCATACATTGAATAATTCACGCAATCTTCGTATAAGCTTTGCACCACCATACTTGAGCATTTCACCAGTGATTTCATCTACGCCTGCTCCTTGCCGTTTTTCAACCTTCCTACCGTTTTCTTACCTCATTTATTCCAATATCCTTCTCAGTTTCATTCATCATTTCTTCTATATTCTCCTTATTTAACCCTTCAGTCTTACTTTCCTCACTACTGTACAACTTTCCGAAATATTCTTGCCAGCATTTCCTCACTTCACAATCGTCCCAAACTATTTCGTTTCTATCATTCATCACTCCTGCAGCGTTCTGTTTTGGGCCACGTTTTGTATTTTGACCCATTTCCAGAAGAGTTTTTGTTTCTCAAAATCATTCTGCATTTTCTCTCCTTCCACAGCCATCACTTCCTCTTTACTTATTCTCACTACCTCCTTCGCTTCTTTGTTTCTTAATCTGTACACCTCATACAATCGTTTCTTCTCATTCTCATGTTTTGCAGCAATCATTGCCATGTACGCATCTTTTTCTTACTTACTGCCTTTTTACCGACTCATTCCACCAAGCACACTTTTTCTGTCTACCTACAATCACTCTTCCACATATTCGCACCTCACAATTGACAACAGAGTTTTTCAAGCTTATCCATGCACTTTCAACGTCAGTGTCTTTTATTTGTTCGTTCCACACTGTTTCATTCACATTCAACTCTTTATTCACAGCATCTGCGTATTTCATTCTCGCACCATTATCTACTAGTTTGTCAACCCTAATTCTGGACGTTCGCACTACGTTTGCTTTCCTTCTCCAGACCCACTTTTGCCCTAAACACACTCTCGATACCACCAAAAGTGGTCCGATCCACACTGCCCGCGCATTACTTTTGTGTCTTTCACCAGGTTTCTAAGCCGTTCATCATACACTATCAAGTCTATCATACTTTTAGATTCACCTCTTTGCCATGTATACATATGCACATTTTTATGTTTAAACCACGTATTGGATACAAACAGGCTTCTCTCCACACAGATGTTCAGCAGGTGTTCACCGTTCTCATTGATTCTTTGGTCTCCGAACTTTCCTAGAACACGTTCTCTCTTGTACACCCACCCATCCGTTCATATCCCCCACTATAATCACTCTTTCGTTTGGCTTACATACGTTCAACACGTTCTCTACTTCATTCCAGAAGTTCTCACGCTCCTGGTCTCTTTCTCCATTCACCGGTGCATAGCATGCAATAAGAAAAATTCTTTGAAACTCCACTTTCATTCTAACCCATATTACCCGGGGAGATACCAATTCGTACTGTTTAACACATCTTTTCGCTCTTTCACTTATGATCACCCCAACTCCTTTTGCGCCATGCACTTCAGTCTCAACTCCTGACCATAGTGCTAGGCTGCCATCCTCCATCTCCACAGCATCCTTTCCTTTGCGCTTTGTCTCCGATACACAAGAATATCAAGGTGTCTTTCGTACATTACCTTCGCAATTTCAAATTCTTTACCATGCATACCTCTAACATTCCACGTACCGACTCGCCATTCATTCCTTGCACAGTCGTCAGCAACGGGCCTGTCTGTTTCGACCTTGACCGCCCCTTGTAGCCAGGTCGATCCGAGGCAATTGTATTGTTTTCTTTGAGTAATACCATAGCGAGCAGACCGGTTACTGGCCAAATCGTGCCCCGGACGATGTAGCATTCCCTACTAACGGTATCGTCCTACTACCGGACAGTTATGTCTACTGTCACGACATAAAGTAGATATAAATAATAGATCGTATACTTACTGTATGAATCTCAAAATATATATACATTTTTTTTTTTTTCTTACCTGCCCTTCAATCACATCACGCGTTTCACCATACTGCTCTATACTCGATTCCTGGATTCCGCGCCCTCACCGGACTTGCTGGTATTTATTAGCGACCAAATGATTCAATTATTATTTATTTATTTATTTATTTATTTATTTATTTATTTTTATTTATTTATTTATTTATTTTTTATTTTTTGTAGTGAGTTATAGTTATTTCACTGTCATTTAATATTTATTTATCAAATCAGTTTTATTGTCGCGAGCCGTGTTACTTAAATAAATATTTTATTAGTTCTCTATGAATTCATCGTTATTGCAACAATGTATACCTGTTCGGGTCCACTTAGAGAAAAGGTTTACGTTTTTATAATTTTTTTTGGTTATAGTTTTAACAATCACATGGGTTTAATGACCGTATTTTTCGTAATACTGTAGCATCCTAAATGTTATTTCGCGCCTATTTCAACTAAAGAGCCTTTACTGGTTAGATTATCATTATCTTTGTTTATTATTAATAAAAACCGCTGGGTATAAAACCTGTTCAAACGCTTACCCTTATTTGATTGATTTAGAAGTTGTCATTTAACATTTATTAACATGTATTTAACTGAAAGCACCGAAATAAAGCTACTTATTTAACTTAAAAGTACATAACTTTTATGTTTAAATTTTTATTACAAAACAAATTTACAATTTACCTGCTTTTGTTTTATTGTTTTGCAAGTAAATTGAAGGTATTTGAATTCAATCGAAAAAGTAAACTTTTAGAGTACTTTTTAAATTTCTTATTTATTAAACGAATATTGCAAAGGAGTGAAGATGTTAATTATTTAACTTGAAACTATGCAACTCTATTCGTTTTACTCGATTCATGTAATATGCAATTTACTATTTTAAATTATTTAAGATTTTCAATTTACAATTGCTGGTGACGCGCCTACCTGCTTTCCTTTGCCTTTACCTGGTTTCTTGTTTTATTATTTGAGAATAAAAGAGGTATTGTACTTCAATCGATAATGTGGACTTTTAGTAAAACTAAATTTTCCTTAAATAACTACATTTTTATTTACATGAATATTAAAGAAGTGAGGATACTAATTATTTAAATTAAAACTATGAGGATCATTCAATTTATATGTTTAATTTGCTATTAAAACTGAATTGCTTTATTTATTGACTTAATTTCATTTACTGTGGATTTAAATTTTTATAGAAACTGAGTTTTCCTAACGACTTGACCTTTCTTCATTTAACTAAAAATGGTTTATTTATTTGAAAACAAACCGTATTTCATTCGAATTTCGATCAAACTTATAGATAGTTATTGTTTATTTGTTTATTTATTTGCTTTTTTTTGCTTTGAATGCTGATTAGATCCAGTTAAAATTGTTATTTTATTAGTTTTCTATAATTGATTGTCATTGCAAAAATGTTTACCTGTTGAGTTCACGACAAAGGGCGGTGTTTCCGGTTTAAGATCTCTACATCACGAGTTTTAACAATCACATCTGGTATAGATTTAAAGAGCGTAATTTTTCGTAGAAACCCACAGCAATCCCAAACGTTATTTACGCGTTTTTTTTTGTACACGTTACAAAATTACTGGTTAGATTCATGTCTTATCCATTATTAATTAAACCGCTGAGTCTAAAATATGTTCAAAACTCACTGTACCGTACAGTAACTCTATTCAATTAAAAATTATCATTTTAATCCGGACTTACACTAAAGATAGAAGCTGGAGCCATCACAAACACGTCCTATCGCTTTGACGATCACTACTCAAATGAGTATTTCTAAAAGTTTTTTGCGTTGCGCGGATACCATATATCAATCCAATTTTTAAGAAAGGGAACTATAACTATTTACGAAATATTACACCCAAAGATTTGTTCTAGGAAATGCCAATTAAATTGCCATTCTCAATTTACTTATTAATAATTAAAACTTTTCTAATATTACGCCAAATAAATGAACGATTCTTAAATTAATGTACTTTTTATATAACCACAAAAAAGGTAAAAATCTACCTTTTTAAAATACCTGGACTGAAAATGGTTTGATTTGATACAGGACGTTTTTTCCAATTCTTCAACTAGTGCATTAATAGGATCAATTAAGTTTACGGAACGAATGTCTTTAGATCTATCCTTGTTAATTGATTTACTTTTCTGATGACATCTCTCAACCTCGATTTTTGTAAATTGTTTGATTGAGAGGAAATGTTTGCAGATGTTTTTTGCAAATTGAACAAATTAGATGTAAGAGATGTCATGAAAGATATATTTTTCTGCGCTTTAAGCATGGAATGAATTTGGTTTCGATGCATAAAGGTTCCATTCGTGCTGCAATTTTGTAATAAACCTGCCGATTTTATCCTTCACCTTATTTCCAACAACATCGTGCTTAATTTGTTTGAACCAATTTTCCACAACAGCATTAGATACGCGTTGTTCCTGAGGATTCAATAAAAGTCCCGACCACAAAGCAAAGTATGGCATATATTTATTTAAGAGAAGTTCAAATTGAGGACAATGAAATGGATTCAATGTAGATGAATGCATGCTTTTGGCTTTACTGATCGCCATATATTACACTGAAAGGTTTGAACATTAGCGTATCTCGAGGAGAAATTTTCACAATCGTCGGAATGATTGTTTTCTTCAATTTCCATGTCTGTTACAATTTATATTGCCCACTACTCATCAGAAAAGGCATCCTGCATCATGTGTTTCATATGGACTCAATAAAATCGTCAGGAATTTAAACAATTTATTTATCGTCCATAGTTTCGACTTAATCAAAGAAGCAATACCATCTAGAAGAACACTGTACCTTTCCAACATTAATACTTTTGATACATCTGGCTATGATGTCATAAATGAGACAGCAAATGGAATAGGTACTAAGCCTTTAAGATGAGAATTACCTTTATTACGTAAATAATTGAAAGTAATATTTACGTAATGCAACACATTCATATTATTCCATCCGTAAAAGCTATTTATGAAGCCCAACCAATCTACAACAACTGAGAAACATCCAACGTGGAGTTTTTTCCACGAAGTGCTTAAATTTAATCAAAATTGGTGATTGAGTCCGTACCGTGTACTGAAATTAATTCTAAAATGAAGTACGATGTCATTCACTTGTATGACATGTAGTAAAATATGCGCTTCTTGAAAATTGCAATTTAAGTCCCAACCAGTGATCCTGTAGCGTCGAAGAATATTGTCGACAAACCTTTGTTTTTAACAGTTCACTTGAAACTTTGAGTACAAACAATGAAGTGAAGACCACCAAACTGTAGGTATTTTGTCTTTAATCTCCTTATTCATATTTCAATAATAAATTGAAAATCGTTAGAAGATAAATCGTTGTCAGACAAAGCCTGATGTTGCTTTTGATAACGCTTAAGCTCCTATAACCTTGAAAATTCTAATGAAGCGGAAAGAGATTAATTTCCTAGCAAAGTCTAATTGAGTGATCTATTTTGATGAACAAGTCTTATTTTCGTTCTGACCTTTAAATAATAAAACTGAGGTTTACCATAGCACAAAAGATACATGGTTGAAACGATGATGTAAATTATATTGCTTTTGACAATATAAATTTGAATTTTCTGCACCTATTACAAAGCGTAGTCAACAAATTTATTTTCGAACGTGAAATCCTGTAAATGATAATACGCAGTATAACTGATGGACAACCATTCGTTCTTTAATGCCTCTATACTTATCCAAATTAAAATTAGATGTAGGTGTAAGAAATGTCGAATTCTGCAAGGAAGTAGAACAGTTTGTTTTAAAAAATTGTTTGTAGAGGGTATCTGCACTTTACTGAAATCGAACGGTAACACGGAGGAAATCTGATTTTTTCGAAACAAATGTTGTTGTCTGGCACATCGGAGATTTAGTAAGACATCAGGCGACGAAGTTTACGGCACTAATGATATTTTTGTAAGCGACTAATCAGATAAATTTGATTGTTTTCAAAATCGAAAATATTCTCAGCATTCCACTGATGTGCGTCAAAACAATTGCACTGAGATTATCAACATTCGATACGGGCGAAGACAGTTTGGCAAATGACGTGAATGTTTCAAAGAACATAAATCCTCAAAGGAAATTCAGGAACAAATTTTAAACATTTTGGACAACATCGTTGATAAGCAACCTTTCTGTGTATGAGAATCACTTTCAGTACAAGAATGCGGTTAATCAACTTTAACACGAATTAATTCTTCCGTCATTAATTTAATGTTAGCATTTGCATTCCAAATTGCACAAATAATTTTAATTTATTACATTTAAATAAACTTATGTGATGGTTAACTGTTATTAGAATAAAATTAATATTACTTACCTCTCTTGATTTCTGCAATTAAACTGAGGATTTCGCTGTCGATATGCATGTTAATGTTGCGTCGTTATAAGTAAAAGGGCATTAAATACCTTGTAAATATTCAATAATGCTCCTCTTCCAAAACTCGCTCAAATTTTGTAAATTAACTTTGAATTGATGCTACTACATTTGCATAAGCGCAATTGCGACATCTGATTTTTTTTTATATGAAAAACGGACTACTTAAGATATGTCATTACAACAATCTTTTAAAACTCGTAAAATTTTGTAAATTAATTTTGAATTCACGCCAACTATATTTGCATAACCGCTATTGCTGACATCGAGGTGGATTTTTCGAATTGTGTGTACTTTTCGAAATACAGCTGAGCGAGTTTTAAGAGGAACTGAATAAAGCACAAGGTCATAATGTCACAGTCCGTTTTTCGATAAGTACCGTACAATTTGTAAATTAATTGTGAATTACGCACTCTGTATATGTATACGCGCAATTGTGACATTGAGGTGGTTGTTTCTGAATTGACTACTAATTATTACATCACTATTTCATATTAAACAAAGGCGTTCATATAGGTATTAAAAAAAGCGAATGTAATTTCAAGCCGAATTATTTAGTTATTTTATTTTTGTTATTGGTACAATACAAAAGCAATGTCCTTGAAAAGAAGCCTGTGTAGCTTCATAACTAGAAGCAAGTACATAATATTCTAGAGTCAGTCAAATTAATTGGAAATACAGTCTAAATAATTTGATAACGTTGTGAACGTAAGTTTGTATAGTTATCATTAAAAACACGAATTTTCAAAATGTCTTATGAGATTGATATGAACTTATTAAATCGAATAAAGTGAAGAAAATAGATATTAACCCAAGTCTTATGGTAAATAGTGATCTAATACAAGGTGAAATTAATACTGTTCAAGATTATAAATGTAACACTATTTTACAGATAATAATATTAAGAAAGAAGACATCTTTCTAATCAAAGTTGTTACTCAAATGAAACAGATCAGGTAAAGGAAAACAGCGTCAAACACATCTCAGACATACGTTGAAAGTTATCATTCAAATAGTTCAACAACGTTGCAAGAAAATTCAAAACATGACGTTTCAAAATACAGTTCAAATTTTAAATATAAATGTAATCATTGATTTTATAAGAAGTGGAAAAAGTTTAAAGTATCATCTCTAAAACACATTTCAGGTTTTGAATACAATGCAACCAGTGTATTATACAACAAGACAAAAATCTAATTTTAAATTCATCAAAAACATTGTTTAAGTTCGAAATATAAATGCCATCATTGTGATTATGATAACATCACAAAGTTATTTAAAAATTCATTTTGAAAACATTCTTCATAAAATACAATGCAACAGTGTGATTATGCAACACATCGCAATGTTACTTTTAAAGTTCATCTTAAAAACACTCTTCAAGATATGAATTAATGACCATGTGACTATGGAACACATCAAAATCTACTTTAAAATTCCATCGTAAGACACATTCGTCAAGTTTATTAAGAATTACAAAACCAAAAACTAAACTTACGAATTAATTACGTTTAACTCTTAGGTATTAATAGTTTTAGACAAACAGGACTTACAACAAAGAAATTTTATAGAGTAATCGCGATAGTGTTTTTAACACACTTAATGTGAAACGCTCGTTACAGAAACTGCATTTTAAACCATAATTCAATTTTGTCATCTGAAAGGCACATATGAAACAAAGGTATTATATGAACTTGGGACGTATCTTCAACTACTGATTCAGTAACTCTTTTGACGTTGACATAATATGTCGTTAATTATCTTAATTTTTGTTTAGGATTATTTGACCTGTATAAAATTAAGGAAAATAAATATTTTAATTAATAGATGAAAAAGTATGTATAGTGTTTCAAATAGAAATAGACGTTACATAATATTCTAGGTTTATCTAAAGAGAAAAAGGATACAAGCTTGTGTAGAGATATTGATCAATCTACTAGCCATTACGTTTGGTGATTGTTCTATCAATTCGATAACTGGATGTTCTGCGTTACTATTTAAATCTACATCATTTTCGACTTCTGTAGACTCCACCATATTTACACGAACATTATCATTACCTATATTTTAGTTAAGGAAAATTGTAAACTACCTGGAGACAAAATCACAAAACAAAAATATACTACGGAAAGGATAGTTTTATGTGACCATAAATGGACAACAGAAGAATTGATTTGGTGCTTGTATTACTGAATCAAACAAGATAACTGGCGTAGAGAAATATTGGTATGATTTTCCTTAAGCTATTTGATGGATGGTCATAATATGAGGTATACTGGTATTTTGGTCGGCAGCATACGTTCCAAAGCCAGAAAGTCATGTTACCTACATTTTTATCGACGAATAATCTTTTAATTGTAAAACAAAATCGGCAGCGCTGGTAACATCCACACTGCGAGAACTTTTCGATCGGCTGAGCGTTTTAAAAAACCTCCTACCCCATCCATAGGCCCTTTTCCATGTCCACTCTCACTATAATTCCATGATATGTATTCGATAGATGGAAATATTGAAGGTACAATTTGCAGCAAGAAAAAGATATTTGATCGGTTTCTGTACTGAGAGGTTGGGGACATCGGAGAAAAAGATGATAGTTTTAAGATTTGGTATTTCTAAAGCAATATCCTTCAATATCTGATTTAAATGCGCACATATAGCATAAGCCTGATGATCCAGAATATCACTTACGGAACAGAAAGATTTCTTGGAATTGTGAGTATAGTAAACTCCAGTGTGAAGAGATATTTGCTTTTGGGATGCACCAAAATGTATCGCCTGTATTTCGTTTGAATACTTTGCAATATAATTTTCCGAAAAATCTATCTGCATAATAACCTCATCTTTTTCTATTTCTTCTTTTTTTACACGTAGTTCTTTTAACTGAAGCGACATGATATAAATGTGCTTCTTATAGTCAGTCAATTTTGAATGCAACACATTAAACAGTTTATCCACAGTCGAAATTATACTCTTTTTGATTGTTCTTCTTAAGCTTCGTTTTTGGTTTTTTATCATTCTTTTCTCTTGCGTTGTTGTCCACTGATAATATACTATTTCGCTATTCATGTCTATGTTGTCCGATTTAATTTTTCTAAAAAATAAGTTCTTGTTGTCACATTTGTTTCGACACGCACTGAACATGCAGTGTTCATTAGCTACATTACAAGCTACGTTTGCAATTATTTCTTCAGCTGATCTATATTGAATGCACTTTTTAAAATAAAGCTTCTCAACAATAAATGCCATATTCGCATGCTTCACACAAGCGCAGGTTTCTCTATCTTTACGTTTTGGTTGTACAATCCAGAACGGTTTGAGTCTACAAAACGTAGAATAGGATAGCATAGTACCGTTTTCTTTCAAAAACTTTTTGTGCAAGCTTTTTAAATTATCCAGTAACAACCTCTTTTGTTTTTTTACTTTATATTTCCTAATAAAATCATTTTTGCCTGGACACATTTTTGAATTTTCATCTCTTTGCAAAAATTCTTTTATTTTATGTGTGATCTCTTGTGTTTTCCTTATAAATTGTCTTTCATTCGATAAGTTTTTATATTTTCTTTCCTTTCTGTATGGTACAAAGTCTCGTATTTCTGAAAGTAACTTATACTTTCTAAAAAGCTTTCCATCGACTGCTTTCGATATATTGTATTTTTCTTTATGTGTATTACATTTTTCAGAATTTATTTTAATTTGCGTAAAAAGTGTTTCACCGAGAATCAGTTTTCTCTTCACCTGTGGTGGTACAGGTACACCTTTGATTATTTGCTCCACTTTAGAATATGGTGATAAGCATTCAGAACGATTTGGGGCCGAAAGTCTTTGACATCTTTTTTTATATTTTTCGACCAATGTTTTTAACTTCTTGTCAGCTTCGCTTCTAACTAGTGAACAATGCACCTTAGACCTGTTTAATTTCACTTTTTTTCTTCCTGAATATATTTTATTATTATTATTCATTTCAAGTTCTCTTGGCACAATCTGTTCTTCTCCAAGTAGTGGGGAACTGGGAGGCGTGTTTAGATCAAGGAATTCTTGCGTCTTCTTGGCGTGACCCTTATTCTTTCTGTAACGTTTGCTAGCTTCTTTCCAGTTTCTTCTTTTTTTTCTTTGTTCCCGCTTGCTAACCTCGTTTATTCTTTTAATCAAACCTCTCTCCTTTTTGTCTTTGAATCTCTCACGATCCTTTCTTCTCTTTTCATTTCTTTGTTCTTCTGAGAGTTTCGCTCTGTGAATTCGTACCCTGTCTCTTATTTTTTCTCGCTCAATAATTTGATCTACATCCTTTGGTTTGCTTAATTACGATGACTCTTTGGTTTTAACTTCTATTAAACGTCTAATTTGATTTTCATTTTTATATCCTGTTTTATCTACATTATTTTTAGTTTTACATATTGTTTTGATTAGCTTCTGGCTACACTTCTTGCTTTGATTGTTTATCGCTTCCTTAGTTTTGGGCCATAATTTTATTTTAAGTTTTTCAGGTGTTTGCGTTTTTGGTGTATTTTCAATTAAATGCCCATTTTCTTGAAACATTTTATTGTTTTCAGTTTTGTATTGCAATTTAACTATTTTCGTTAGTATACTTAGAATTTACACTTTTGACTTCACAGTCTGTTGTTTCATATAATATTGTACTGCTACCCTGAAGTTCTTTAATTTTTTTTTCTATATCCTTCTTTGTCTTACAAATTCCAATAGTTGCTCTGCATTTTGTCTTTTTAGCTTAACTGCGCCTCCTTTTTTTCCTTTTGATGTAAATTGTGCATTTTTTTCTTTTCATTTTGTGCGACAGCAGCCTCTTCTCGTTCTCTTTTTAATCGTTCCTTCAATTCTTTATACCTGGGATCCATGTTATCTAGTTAGAAAAGAAAAAAGAACTAATTTTCGCCATTTTCGGTAACATCGTCATTTCGGTAACAATTACCATTTACAAACCTGTTACCGAAATGATGGTTACAGAAATGACGATTTTAAATCAAAATGATTGTAAAATATTTAAATTTGCCGCTATTACTTAGAAAATGTGAGGTTAGGTTCATGTCCACCTATTTATTCACCGTTTTTTATTGTTTTTCTAATAAAGTTCTCAGTTGCCGCAATGATTAGCACTAAAGGTACGCATCCATATATTAGATATTGGACTCCTCGTAATTAAAAATATCATGCAAAATGTAAAAAACTTACCCCTAAGTTTGTTGACCACACTGTTGCAGTTAAAAATTCATCTCACTAATTCGTTTTTAGTAGTTCCCGAGAAGACGCCACAACAAGAAATGCATACCGTTACCGAAATGATTTAAATGTGTCGGGACAAACTTAAAATATTTCTAGGCAATTGTTTTGTACAGTTCAGTTATTATCTTACGTATTTCTTGATTCACAATACTTGTGTTTAGATATTTTAACTGCAATTTTAATGTTTTTTTGTATATTTAATATTATTTTCTGAAATCAATAAGTAAAAAGTGCTTCAGGGACCGTTACCGAAATGATGATTTCCATTTTAAATTCTTGATTAAAAATAGAAAACGTTTTTATTTTCCCGTTTTTAACTTTTGTCAGCTACTGGAGCGTGTAAAGATAAATTCTATTTAAAAATGCAAGTTCATAGTAAAAAACTGTTCTTTCAAATGCTCGGGGACGGCGATCAGACACTTATGTGAGAATGACTCGTAGACACAAGGGAAAAAAAAGTCAAACAATAAAACAGTTCTTACTTTACGTGTCCCATTAACGGAATTTCCATGGAACTGAGTCAATGTTGAAAGGAATTTTTCAATTATTTATCCTTCAAGTTCCAACACGACGCTGCCCTTTTTTCTTCCAGTTTATACTTCAAATTCAGAACAACAAAGGTTCTATTATTGTACGAAATTCTAGCAGGACATGATTGTCAATTTTCCTTATAGATATTATACCTATGTTTAAATACGCTTTATTCATTAATAAAACGTCATTTACTTCTCGCGTTACAAAATAAAATTTACACAACATTCATTCAAAAGCAGAGATTTCCATAGTTTAATTACTATTTAGGATGCATAGTATACAAAAAATCTGGGCCAAAAATGAACAACTCTACACTCTACTATTTCAAAAATATACTAGGTTCTTCATAATAACGGGTTGTTTAGGACGCAAATACTCAAAAATCCGCATATTGGGAACCACTTTGAATAAAGTCGCGACAAACTACTGTCTACACCCTTGTATGTGTCCCATTCACCCCATACTCCACTAACGCTGGGCCGTTAGGTCTACACCCCTCTCAACTGCTTATCAACTACATCTTTATAACTTTCAATCTCAAAATCTAAACTTCGACTATCAAGGTATTACGAAAACAAACTTCACCTCTTCCCACTGCTATAAAAAGAATGTATATAAACAAACTCACACATTAACACTTCATCTCTTTGTTTAACTCCTGTACCCAAACCAGGAACACTGAAACCGATAACCAATATAATAAATTCAAGACTTTTTATTTCATCAGAACGAATGTAATTTAATACTTGTCTTACAAATAACCGCACTACGTGAAATTTTCACAAAACCTTTTCTCTCTCTCGACGGAAAGTAAGATCGGGATGGATAAAAAATTCGTAAATGTTAAACGAATACTTTCACATGAATAAATAAAATTTAAAAAAGCATTACACAAGTGACAAGTCATACAGCTGATCACATAATAGGCCTCTACCGAAATAAATAAATAAACGCTCAGACAAACAAGATTTTTTAGTGCAACCTACAGAACAATAAGCGCGGAATTTTTCCACTAACATTCTATGTATAATATATATATATATATATATATATATATATATATATATATATATATATATATATATATATATATATATCAATCCAAAAGCTTCATACATAGATTCAATCACCTAATAAAAGCAAGGCAAACAATCGCAGAGGCGTGACAAATGATTTTTCAACCACTGTATTGAGTCCAGAATCTAACCTCCTCTAGGGTTACTGGTGCATCCGTTTGAAGACCTAATCATGTTTAGCATTCGCTCAAAGAACCATATTTTTTCTTTGGGAGGCGTTCAGGTAATTTCGTTTCAGGCTGTAGAGAAGACAGTCTGTCAGCCGCATTCATCTCCTACAGTTGAGAAGTACGTGTAATTTTAAATATCAAGCAAGTATAAAAAAATAACGGAGAGTTGATTGCAGGGGTCACTTGAAATCGGTTATTACCCATACATACACCCATACATAAACACACTATCAAATCGATTTTCGGACCTCATCATATAGTATGTAGTCGGAGAGAAAAAAAAATAAAATGATTAAACATTAATAAAAACGTTACTGCATAGATATAAAATACCGTTACAAAAAAAATAGGTAAAATCACTTACTACAAGAAAATCTAAACGGTGATATGTAATTCATGTATTACATAATGTCATTAACAGTTACTATACCTAAACTGCATAATTTTGTGTAAATTAATGTAATATTGATAGTTATCAGCACAGAGATAATATTTCTACCACACTATTGTGATCGGTTGCTATCAAAGTTAAACCGTTGTACTTGAAATTTCCGTCTTTATATTTATGTATATCACTCGCAGTATTACTCGTTAAAATTGGATTCTCTTGGAATACCGATAATTATATCAATCCAGGGTAACACTCCGGAAACTACGATAGATACTGTGAAAAGTATAGAAAATTCTGAAAATTTGGGGGAAATTCATCTAAAATAGTTTCACGTTCAGAGCACTTCCGGTTATACCGGAAGTCGGTTCGAACTTCGTTATTTTAAGTGCATTGTATTCTGCATCTTACCTACCTTAAATTGTTTCCAAACTATTTGATATTTAATATAAAAAATAACATTTTCGCGACTTTCTTAATTTAAATCAATTCCTCTTTACCTTTTAATGCTTCCAGCTTCTGTTACGAAACCTTTAGGGAAATGTTTAACTTGAAGAAGTAACAGCTCAAAATCGTAAATTTTGCATACAGGATGTCCACAAAAAACTATTTATTTAAAAACTGGCAAAAGCCGGTTTTTTTTTAAATGGAACCTCCATTTTTAATTTAACGGGATTAACATTAAAAATAGTGATAACTTTCATTAACATTTACTATACATAAACTGCATAATTTTGTATAAATGAATTTTTTGCTTCTACGGAGCGGTGGAATTTGCATATCTAAATGTACATAAGTTGGCGGTGCAAAAATCATGTAGATATTGAATTGGACAATTTTATTACCATTTAGACCAGTCGACATGCCTACACGGTTAAATTACAGGCATCAAGATTATTTAATTTTATTTACGGTTTATGGATAATGTAACAAAGTTTTAACAAGAACATGTAATGCATATGTCGCTCAGTATTCATATAAACAAAATCAATCGCCGAGCATAGACAACTCTATTGAAAACTTCAAAAACTATGGTTACCTTAAAGCTAGAATCCAAAGAAGAAAGCCGATTGTTGATATGACAATGTAGTAATTTTTACTCTGGTGTACTTTATCGCAAATCGAACACAGAAGTTGAAAGTGGGTTTGAAATTTCAATTCAATTTTGGAAAAAACATAAGTTTCAATCATTTTCATTTTACACTGTACAGGATTTAAAAGGGACCGATTTTCAAAAACGTGTGAACTTTTGAGAATTTATTTTAACGCAATATCATGGTGACGACAGTTATTAAAAAATATATTTTACAGCGATGAGGCGAAATTTAGATGAAATAGTATCTTCAAGAAATATAATTCGCTGAACTTTTTTTATTTGGGAACTATAAAAAATTTGCGAATGAAGATTGTATGAAACGTGTGCAAAACACCCTTCATACTTTAAGGCCCAACTTTACAGAAGCAGCAACTTATAAAAATGTAATTAAACGTCTCAAATCTGAAAGGAGTAATTTTGAACGGTATCTTAAATAGTTTAATTTTATTTTGTTTCCTTACGAAAAAGAGAAATTTAATTTAAAACTTATTAAATAGAATTTTTTAAAAGTCCCCGTACTGTCTCTCTCTCTCTCGCTTTAAACTGGCGACAAATTCAAAATGGGATACCTCAATAAACACTAACGTTTGCGGATGATCTTAGCATCTGCCTTAGTGGAGATCCAAGCAACATCAGAAACGTTATTGGTAATTGAAAGAACAAGTATATAATACTGGGTCACGATAGGATTTTGGGAAAAATAAACTACGACGATGTATAACCCATAAAGTTACATGAAGTAACAGTACTGAGAGTAGATCACATTAAAATACTATCACGGTCTAATCAAGAAGCATTAATGTGTAATCAGGTGCATATCAGAATTTATACTTTAAAAAGGATGTTTAATTATCTCCCAACAGGCATTAAAAAGATTATGGCAAATTCACTTGTGCTCCCAATTTTTACATACGCAATGCAGCGATGTCAAATATAAGTAATACGCAACAAAGAGCACAAAATTTGTGCATCAAATACATTTTGAATCTTAGAAGAGGTGACAGAATATATGTAAATTAGCAACCTTAGGGATATAGAGGAATGTGTGACGTCCAAAAATATAGAACTTTGACATTGATTTGTACAGTAATTAAAAATAAAACACCAAGCTATATTTACGAATACGTAAAGTTTATTGAAGGTACTACGAGACAATCCACTAAAACACTAGTGTTGCCCAATATTCTACTGAAGTAGTTGGAAAATCGTTTAATGGTAAAGCAATAAAGTGGTATAATGAACTTGATGAAAACCTTAAAAGTGCATCATCTATTGTAACTTTAAAAAAAAAACTTAAAAACTATTTAATAGCGAACTGTGAGTCTGAATTTAAACTTGAATTTTTGAGAAAAATAATAATTATTCTTTGCTATTACTAGATTTAATCCTATTCTTTTTCTCTCTCCCTTCCATCCAACCTCACTCTCTCTCTCTCTCTCCCTATCTCCCTTCTCTATCTATATCGCTCTCTCATCAAATCACTGTCCATTTAATACAATTGAACTAGTGTGGGAAAACTGCAAGGAACACTACAACAAAAATATAGGAAGACATACTTCCAACGATGACCATGTTAAAGAAATATGGATAGATTCCTTGCAACGAATTGACGGGAGATATTGGCCGACATGCCGAAATGATTGAATTTATAATAAAGAAAAAAAGTATTTGTTTACTTACAAACATGTAGGTTATGTATTATGATGGTATTTAATTATAATCAAAGCATGTCCTAAATTATAACAATTCATTATCACTTCAGAATATTTTTGATTCTATCAATAAAATAAGTGAATATAATGGATAATTATTCCAGTATAAAATATGAAAAGCATTGAATAATTTTCATATTTCTTGGACATTTTATGGAAATTTATGTGGAGACATCTACCGATAAAAATATTAACTAAAAGATACTTTACTGATTTAATGAACACCTACATCGCCTAAATCTTAGGTCGAGTAATTTTAAGAATGAGTCAAACCCAACTTTATTCGAATCAAACTATAGCAATGGGTAGTGGTTAAGGGCCGGTTCTGCATCAATTCAAGGTCACTCGCCCTCTGGTGGTGAGAAATGTAAGCTTTTGGATCTTTTCAATGTCAAACTTTGGCAGGAAATTTAAATTTTTGGAGCTCGCTAAAAATGGAAATTTTAATGTCACCATCCTCATCACATTACAAGGTCACTCTGCGGTCAAACGTTTTGGCGGGAAATTTGTATGTTAAGGTTAAAAGCTAAAAATAGAAATTGCAATGTTATCATCATGTTATAATTCTTAGAAGTCTAAAAATAGAGTGGTCAAGGTCAAAGAAGAAGTATAAAAATAGAATAAGTTGATGGAAAGAAGAAGACATTTTTGGCTAGGTTAGCGGTTTTGAAGGATGCGGATTTATAATAAAAGGCTTCCTTGGGTGCGCACGATTAAGTATTAGCCGAAATGATGAATATGATAGTATGCAAGATAAGAAGCGCAAGAAAAGAACAACTATTAACTATTGTTGAGCGAAAGAAGAGGTTGGAGGTGTTGATACGAAAAATTAAAGATTTAAAGGTAGATTTAGGGGTGTATGAAATAAATAGAAGAATGAGGCAGCTTCGAGTTTGAAAATAAAAAAACATTTAAACATATTTGGTATTAATATGTTGTAGTGTTTAAATGAGTTGTTGTATTTATATGTAATAAATAATAAAATTGTGACGTTAGGAAAAGCTCTTAATTTTAAAATGCACCATACATAAAGTGAACCCTGAAATATTATGCAACTAACAATACTCTCGTGATATTTTGCATAAATTTATATTCACATTTTAATACTGTACAAAATCAATAAATTTTTAAGATAAATACTGATGTAAAATAAAATCCTTTATTTATTTCGGAAATATTTGTTATATGTTGTTCATCTAAAATATTCTACTGTTTTTTTATTAAAGAAAGCCTTCCTTAACTGTGAAATATTACAGATCACTATTCGATATAAAACGTACATTTTTAATATTTTCCAAATTGATTGAGTATCAATAGGAAATGTGATATAGAATAATAAATTTTTGACATATTTGTAAAGTATTTGTAATATGTTTTTTTTCTAAAATAGATTCTAACGATTTTTTTATGAAATAAAGTAATACTAACTCTCACGATGTATCTTTGGACATTTTACATTTGTATACGCAATTACAACCCATTTTAAATGGATTGTACTCGTAATGAGTAAAAAGCATGCAATTGCAAAATGCATTACCCATATAGTTATTATCAGTATGATTTGTAATATTATATTTAACTTGAAATACAAGTATTGTACTAGGATGGAATGTATAATTGCAATTATTGTTGTGTAAACGATAGACGTGTACTTGAACTATAAAAGTGATGTATGTTTGAAGGTGTGTGATGTAAGTAGAGATATATGTGCATATCTATGGAAAGAGATAAAAAACGACTCGATGTGCACGTCCAATTTCTCAGGATGTAGGAGGGGATGTGGGGTAGGGTGAAAATAAAGGCCCACAAAAGATGCGCGCCTGAAAATTTAAAATTTGCACCTAATTCCCAGAAAAAAATTTCTTTTTCAACGCAGTTGTGTTTTATAAGTGGAAATTTATCAATTTCATGTATAAATTTATCAAAATATGAAAAATTCCATTTTGAAACAACAAAGCACTTAAAATAAAACTTTTTGTACTTACCTAAGCTCAGAAGAAACATATGCATGCAATTTATCCATTTCATGTATAAATGTATCGAAATGCTCTTTAAATTAACCAATTCAATTTTGAAACAACAAACAGCACTTGAAACATGGCTTGTTTTTTAATTTAGTTTGATTAGGACTCCAAATTTACAATTTTCGATGAAACGTGGATATTACTGCTTAACGAATTGTAGGATAATAAACGTAGTTATTTTGCTTTGAAAGCATTTTATGCAGGTGTGAATGCGAACATTCTATATTTGTCTTAGTCACCAATTCACATTACAATTTTGAAACGGGATTTGCAAATGTATGAATGCAATTGTGTCATTTGCATTGCATAAATACATGGCGTAAAGTTTTCAGATTTACATGATTTTGGGAACTGTTTTGACTTTTATTTAACACAAGCTTTTTCATTTTTAACTGTACTATATTTTCACACCTTCTTTATATGCATGATATTTTACAATAAATAAATTTGTAACGCAATATGCACTTAAGATTTGTAAAAAATGACTGCTTTACTTTGATGTAGAAATTTATACATGAGTAAGTCAGACTTCCAGATGTTTTCAATTTTTTCCTTAACGTAGATCATTTCACTTTCCTATCGCAAATTAAACTATCGCTCACATTTTTTTAGCTGTAGTAAAATTTTTTGGATAATGAGAATAATTCACGGGAAATAATAAAAATATAAAAAAAAAATTTACATTTATTTTTTACAATCAAAAGATAACTATACAATAAATTCCACAAAAAAAAAACATATTAAACACATCACACATCCATCCCTTCCAACGTACGTAATATATTTTCAGTCTTTACTATATTTTGCCGCACACACTCTAAATATTGATTAGCCTCCACCAGTTCTTCATTCAGTCTTTCCACTCGCCCCATCCCCACCATCTCACTATTAATATAATTATTGTGAAGCTTTCGTAACCATCGAATACTTTTTTCCCTAAAGACTTGAAGGGTTGTTGGGTCCTACTCATAATCCTGTTGGCTCTTATAGAAGGGCACCTCCCTTCTATAAGAGCCAAATTTTTTCCTCCATATTGTAGATTTCGCAACGGTGGTGGTTTTAGAGGTGTTGCTATAACCGCGGTTGCTGGCGTTATGCTGAAAAGATGAATAATTTTATTTGTACTAAAAATTCTCTATGAATTAACAAAAGGAAACTATAATATTAATTAAAATTATGCATACCTCTCGAAATATTTCGAAAATTCATCCTCTACATCACTATCCCTTATGGAGATGATGGAGATGGTCTCTTCAAAGGGTGCTAGTTCTGCGGTGTTATTGTATGGGCGCACCAAAGCATCATGCAAAATACAAGGTTTTGCCTGCCTTTTTAGTGAACGTTTAGATTGTTTGCTGGACGAAGTCATTACTAATGGTGAGTAATTAATGAGTATTCAATTAAAACTTTAACATTATACAACGTGTCCCAGATAACATTTCCACCATGGGGATCTCGCTTATTATAAAAGATACAGATTTGGTTAAATTAGATGAATTACTCCTAAGGATTAGTGAAATTATAGGACACTTTCCAATTTCCAAATTTCCATATATTTTAAGACTTATAGCAAGAAAAAGAAAAATGTCAAATTTCTTTTAATAAATTTTATTTGCAATTAAGATATTTTTTATGCAGAATTTAAATATCAATTTGGATTTTTATTTGCACTTTCTATTTTTTAGTTTCAACCCCTAAATTAAATTTTTCTTATAGAACGACAAGTCGGCTTTGAAATAATTGATCGTGTTTTTTTATCCTCTTTAAAATGATATAGCACATGTACTATCTATTTTTAAAAACAACAAAGAAAATTTAAAAAAACATATTTTATTAAAGACTCTAACAATAAGCCGTGAAACATGAGAAAACGACAAATAATAGATAACAACAAGAGTTAAGCAGGTAATAGTATTGGAGATAATTATCCAATTATAAAAGATGTTCAAACAATTGACCATTCCGTTCTAAACATAATTGTGCTCTGCGTAGTTTTTGGCGTTTAATGGTACCAAATGCTGCAAGAACAGATTCACGAAGATCTTCGGCATTCTCAAATGTTTGCACGTACACTCGATTTTTTACGTAGCCCCAAAGGAAAAAGTCCAAGGGCGTTAAGTCTGGACATCTGGGTGGCCATAAAATCGGCCCTCGATTACCAATCCATGAATTTGGAAACCGATTATTAATAAGATATTCGCTGATGATGTTTGAATTGTGGGGTGGGGCGCCTTCTTGTTGGAAGCAGATATTAATATTCTCAATCAGTGGTAAATCATCATGTTTATTTTCTAAATCAGTTTGGAGTAAATTCAAATACCTTTCAATATTTAATGTTTCGTTAAAAAATATGGACCCAATAAGTTTAGCGCCTAAAATGCCACACCAGACGTTTAAACCAAATCTCACTTGATGCCGACTTTCCTTAACAACGTGAGGATTTTCACGGTCCCAAAAGTGAACATTGTGTCGATTGAAAAGGCCATTATTTGTAAACCTGCTTTCGCCAGACCACAAAATCGTAGCTGGAAAATTGTCGTTATTCTCACATTGATTAACATACTATTGGCAAAATTGTAATCTTCTCCCCTGATCTCCATCTCTATGTCCCTGCAGAATGGTGTACTTATACGGATGATACCTGTGACGTTTTAAAATTCTTTGTGATGTAGTTTTAGAAATACCAGTGTTATGTTCAATTTCTCTAACAGATGTTGAAGGATTTTCAATAACTGATTGTAATACATTTAGTTCTGCATCTTCATTCCGATATTTCGGATTTCTAGTAGGTTTTGAAAGTGAACCATATTCTTTTAAATTAATTACCAAATTTCTGTACGTACGAGCACTGAGCTGCCTTCTTTCAGGATACAGCCTCAAGTACATCCGTTCAGCTTCTAAACTGTTTTTATGAGACAAGATGTAACAACTCAACATATCAAACTTTTCAGCATTAGTAAATAAAGCCATGTTTGACACAAAAATATTCTGGAACGAATAATTTTTAGGTGACATTAAATTCGATTGTGTTTTTATGTTTCACGGCCTGCTTATTGTTAGAGTCTTTAATAAAATACATTTTTTTAAATTTTCTTTGTTGTTTTTAAAAATAGATAGTACGTGTGCTATATCATTGTAAAGAGGATAAAAAAACACGATCAATTATTTCAAAGCCGACTTGTCGTTCCATAAGATAAATTTAATTTAGGGATTGAAACTAAAAATAGAAAGTGCAAATAAAATCCAAATTGATATTTAAATTCTGCATAAAAATATCTTAAGAAAGTGCAAATAAAATTTATATGTCTAATATAACAAAAGATATTACAAGAAAAGAAATTTGACATTTTCTTTTCTTGCCATAAGTCTTAAAATACATGGAAATTTGGAAATTGAGAGTGTCCTATAATTTCACTAATCCTTAGAGTAATTCATCTAATTTAACCAAATCTGTATCTTTTATAATAAGCGAGATCCCCATGCTGGAAATGTTATCTGGGACACGTTGTATACACATAGATCTGTTAACGTTAACGAAATTGATAACAAGTGGAAGTGGTTAGTACAATGAACTGACCTGAGCAAGCAAAGGTGACGAACTCTAATGAATGCAGCATAATCTAGACATCAGAAGGCATTTCGCATGCTGTCAGCAAAGTTAAGGTAATGCATATTCTTAGTAAACGCCACAAAGTGCAATGTACGACCTCTGCAGGCAAAGGTGATGCAGCATAAGCCATGAGAACAGTATTGATGTCAAGGTTAATAGATGTTCCCAGTAATCGTTACAAAATGCAATCTATGCATCTGTCTATGAACACTGAAGCTCTTGCAACAGGTTATAAGCAGTTTAGTTTTGACCTTGAATGCTGGGTCTATATAAGCAGATAGAGAGCAGTTTTATACCAGTCAGTATATTGCACTCCCGACAAGAATTGCAATTGTATACCTAAAGTACTTCTATAGTTACTTAAATTATTAATTTTTACATATCAGTTATAATAAATATAATATTTGTTTCCATTACTACATAATCGACAGCGCGTGTGCTTCATATTTTCTTGCAGTGTTGGATACAGTTTTGAAGGTAACTATGAGTAAGGGTATACCCAATAGTAGTGATATTGTTAATTTAAGAAGAAGTATTATTCCATTGTTGAAAACCAAAAATTAATTTGTAAAGCATTAGAGAATTGGCTACTGTTCCCGGTGAGATTTCATTGCTACCCATAAACAAAGAAAGATATATTTCTTTCACGAAAGTAATACAAGACACTAAAATTAGGTTTAGATTTATTGACTCTTTCAGATTTATGAGTAGTAGTATTGAAAAGTTGTCGGACTTTTTGGAAAATAGTAAAAAAATGATTACCCACGCTAATTGTAACAATGCCGAAGAATTTTCGCTACTAGTTCGCAAAGGTGTGTTTTCTTATGAATATCTCGATACTTGGGATAAATTAAGCGAGACTAGACTCCCTCCCAAGGAAGCGTTCTTCAGTCATCTTACTAATGAGGGAATCAATGATGCGAGTTTGGCACATTCAGTTAATGTTTGGAACAGATTTAATATTAAATCGTTAGGGGATTACTCTGATGTGTATCTAAAAACGGACGTTGTACTGTTAGCAGACATTTTCGAACACTTTCGACAAACTTGTTTAAGTACTTACAAACTTGATCCTCTGCACTATTATGCAGCTCCAGGTTTGGCATTCGATGCTATGCTTAAAATTACACAAGTACAGTTAGAATTATTTGCAGACATTGAAGTTTAAGATGGTCTAATGGCAATGATAGCTAAAGCTAACAATAAGTACATGGGGGAAAATTTGATCCCGCTTCCGAAAGTGTGTATTTAATGTACTACGACGTAAATAATTTACATGGAGCCACCATGTCAGAATTTCTACCATTTGGCGATTTTTGTTTTGTTGATAATATTGAAACTTTAGATTTAATAAACCATCCCGATGATTCGGAAATTGGCTATATAGTCAAATGTGATTTAGACTATCCTATAGAATTACATGAGAGTCACAGTGATCTACCATTGGTACCCGAACATATGGTACCACCCGTATCTAATTACAAAAAGAAAAAATTATTGCTTACATTGTATCCTAAACACAATTATGTAATTCATTACTGAAATTTGGAAGTATATTTAAAATATAGATTAAAGTTGGCAAAAGTACACCGTATATTACGTTTTAAACAGTCCCCGTGGTTTACAAAATATATCGATTTAAATACCACCATGCAACAGCAATCGCAAAATGAATTTGATAATAATTTTTATAAATTAATGATTAATAGCGTTTTTGGGAAGCTGATGGAAAATGTACGTAAACATAAGGATATACGTTTAGTAACGAAATGGGAGGGTCCCTATGGTGCTGTAGCAAAACCAAATTTTCATAATGTAATGTAATGTAAAATATTTGATAATGATATGCTTATCATTCAAATAAATAAGCTAGAAGTATATTTCAATAAACTTGTATGCAGGATTCAGCGTTTTAGACGTTTCAAAAACTTTTTTACATAATTTTCATACGGTTACACGCTACCCAAGTTTTATAATAATGCTAAGCTCTTGTACATTGATACGGATAGCCTCATATACGCCTTTTCAGTTTCCGATATCTATGAATGCATTAAAGAGGACATTGATAAATTCGATACATCTGATTATAGCCCCAACAATGTCTTTGGAATTCCATTAGTAAATAAAAAAGTCCCTGGCTTAATGAAAGATGAAAATCATGGCGCAATTATGTTACAGTAGTGATAAAATCTACAGAAAATACCTGAAGCGTTCTTTGATGGGGAACTCCTCCCCCGAAAGCTATTTATTTGTTCTGAATATATTACAATATATTGTTACTCCTGATGAGTGTTTTTACTGGCGTGCTATAAACTCAAAGCGTGGAAATGAAGTTATTAAGACATTATTTGATAAAAAAATTAAATTAGACGATATCATTAAAAGTTTTGTGAAATTGTGTACCGATAAAGGCTACAATTTGTTAACTTTTGATAGTAGAGAGGATGTTAGACGATGTGAATGTACTTGGTAACATACCGCTCAAAATGTATCTATACAATTTATTAAGGGTCCACGATTCAACAAATGTTAAATCTACCTTAGAAAATATTGCTTACAAAGACAGTTTATTTATTATATTGCTGGATACTAGACAACATCAATAAAGGTGAAACAAATTCAAATTCCTGCTTGGGATGGACGTGTGGGCCAGATTCGGGGATATGGCCATCCAGTAATTTAAGTGATTATAGAAGTACTTTAGTTTCACTTTATAAGATAATGAAATTTTAAAAATAAATGTAATATTTATACTTAAAGATCCATGATCTTTCATCCATTCCCCACCACTTTACGAATAACTTATTATTCTTGGAGCGAAGCACTTTTTCTACTAGATATACATCAGGATACTTTCTTTTTGTAATTCATGTTCATAAAACCCTCCCAGTACAGGCTTTCCCTTCATGTCTTCGAGCATGTACGTAGTGGGATTAGTAATGCGAACTTTCACAATCTTAAACAGTTCACTAGACCAATTGGGTGTGTATCCTTTGGCGAAAATACTTTTAAATTTACTGATTCGTACTGTCACCCACAGAATATCGATTCCTATCGAATATTTTTATGTGAGTGTAAGCCTCTAGCTTTGTATGATTACCGATATCTTTGGGATTCATTCCTATAGTTCTATGCCTACGATTGTTATAATACATGGTTATGGAATCAATTGTATCAATCCATTTGTATTTACCTTGTAGGCTGAATGACATATAGAGTTCTGATAACACGTTCCGCAATTGCAGCCTTCTTTGTGCAATAGGCGGAGTAATGATTGACTCCATAACGCTGCATTTGTTTAGTAAAATGCTCATTGTAGAATTCTTTTCCTGCATCTGTCTGCAAATTGGTAGGTTTCCGTCCTTTTTTGAAGATTGTTTTCGTTTTTAATCCTTTAGTCCATAAGTATTTCGAAAAACAGTCGATAACCACTAATATATACTTATAGCCGTTATTTTGTTTGGCATATGTGTTAAATTCAGTCAAATCTGCTTGCCAAAGATCATCAAAACCTCTAATTGTTGTGCGCCTTCGTTTAAAATTTTTTCGTGCAGGTTTATGCAATTCGTTGACGAGTTGCAATTTGGACATGGTACTAATTTATCCACAATTTCATTAAGTCGATATAGTTTTTGCTTCAACACTAGAAAAGCGTTAGAGTTTCCTTTAAAAGCTTTCTGAACTGCTTGTAGACAAAAATCAAGATATCCTTTACTTATAGGATCGCCATCTCATTCGGGGTCCACCAACTGTGTCAACCGGTTTCAATCCAAATTGAATCTTGTTGATAAATAGTATTGCTTAGTGATGGCATCTTGAGGATCTATGGGGCTGGCAACATTGCTGAGTCTCCTATTCTCGATATCAAATCGATTATCATCAATCAGTTTAAACTGAGGGGTTAATTTCTTGAAATAATACTGGACATGTGAACGTCCAAATTTGTCAAGGGTCATTTTAGTTATGATATGTCGACATCAATGCATTCTCATTTATACTGTTTAAAAAACGGCTGTTTAGTTTTTAAATGTACCCATCCTCATATAGTTCTTCTACAATTGATATTATGTCATTCACGACACCTGTATTCCCTGCCAATTTTTCTGCCCACAATACCTCTAGATCACGAATTAGTTCATGTACATCATTCCAATATTTATATTCAATCGGCCTGTTTGTTAATTCCTTAAAAAACATAGCTCCACCTCACTTGGTCGTGGGTGATAGTGATGATAGGGTTTGATTATTTGCGTATACTTTTTGCCAACTTACGTCATAATCTCGCCTTACAACATTAGTATCTTCTAAAATACTTCTATAATCTATTCTATCTTTTGAATTTACTGGATTTAAATTGGGTCCATTCAAAATAAGCAGATCATATAAACCTGGAGTCGCTTTATACGTGACACCTTTAATAATTATATTGTTTCCTTTAATTGTAACGGGAATATTACCAATTGTCCATTTGCCAGTTTTGGTATCATAGTGGACTCCATAAGTATGATAAATAACACCTTCAGAATCCCTCATAATACGTTCAACGTACATACGAGGTAATTTGTGATACTGCTCGAGAAATTCTTCTGAGATGGGTTCATTACGGGTAGTAGTGTCAATATCTGTGACACTAAGAGGTACTTCTTCTTCTTCCTCAATATTAATGTCTCCTACAACAGGTGTATCTAAGAAAGATGGTGTACGAAGACCTGGAGGAGGATTTGTTTGAAAAAACGGAAGCTAAGCTAGTGGGATAGTAGCACCCTTTCTTAAATCACCTAATGGAGTGATGCCTGGAGTCCGTTGAAGTTGAGCTAGCGGGCTAGTGGTGGTAGTAGCGTGCTTTCTCAGAAATATAAATAGGGGTGGTTTTTTGGGTTTAACGCCAATAGGCTCCTGTTTAGGTGTTTTTTTTTATCTGGATTGATTTTACCTACTATTTCAGTTAAAGGTTCTATTAGGGGTTTATAAGTACTTGCAAATGTTCTTTCATTATCAATGCGAACAGTTTTAATACTGTTATACTTCTGCTGTAATACTTTACCAGCCTGAATAATTTTTTTCTTTAATATCATTTCCTTGTTATCCATTGTAGTAAAGCGGGTTTGCTAAACAGATACCGGTTTACCTCGAACAGAAATCTGTTTACACAAACAGATAGCTGTTAATACCTAAACAGATCAGTACCTACTAAATTATTGTAAGCAGTTTAAGGTATTATATATTCATCAAATATTTTCCTATAGCGACCATTATTAACTTCAGCATCGTTGTTTATGACCATGAAACCAAACGGATATACCGAGCATTGTGAACACATGTCCCGAAATAATTTCATGCTTATGGTGGGACTTATATGATCCTCATACACATGTTTTAGGTTTAATTCATCTTGCTCAAATAATATAATTAGATTCGCATTGTCACGAATTAATTGCTTAGGAATTTTACTGTAAGTTTGACCCAAATAGAAACATTCAATATCGTTATGCCTACCCAGAGAAAAATATGCCCTTATGTTATTTTGATTTTCACAAGCGATATCATCGAAGATAAAATTAGAGTTTGATTTTGCACAATTAGGCTCAATTACATCTTGATTATCACTGAAATTAAAGTAACCTATATCCCTCATTGGAAGTAAGATTTCCTGTAAAAGTTTGTACTTGTTTTGATTCAATGACTTAGAGTATACGTATACATGTTTAAATTTCAAGGCATTTTTCTCGGTAATCAAAATGATCATCACCACGTATACTATTAGGACGTAAATCACCATGTTTTGAAGTAATAGACTTTTCATCAAAGTCGTGATTTTGAATTGAGAGTTTTTGTTTTTGAGCAACTACTTTCATCGTTAGTAGATGAAATAAAACTAAACGCATAATTACAACATTTTTATTTATATACTAGGCTATATTACAATAACTATAACTTTTTCACTTCCCCAGTGAGTGGGCTGTACTGCACAATAGGGTCATGGGGAACTAAGCAATAAATGCGTTACGTGTTCTTGTTAAAACACTAGTACATTGTCCATTACCCAATTTTTCGGTAACACCAAGAAGATGCTGCGAATGAAGTGAAATATGAAACTGTTAACATTTTACGTTAAGAAAAACCTCCAAAGAGCAATTCACTCTTTCGTCAACGCCGTGCTTTATTTTGTTTTAAACGCAATGAAAATATAATAATACTACAATCGGATAAATGTAATACAAGTGTTATATTGAATAGGAACGATTATAACATTGAGTAGAACTGTTACCCATAAGCCTTATGTTCCTTTATAGCCTATTGTTAGTGCAACTACTTCTTCTACATAAAACCTTGCAAAACATCTTACACTTCTATTACAACTTTATACAGGTAAAACACCCCTTTATATTAACACGTCTACCAACTTTATCGAAAAAACACGTAATTTCAAAACTGCAGAGGGTAATATAATGGTCAGTGTTGACGTTGTTTCACATTTTACAAAAGCCCCTATAGAAGAAACTATTGAATGTATTGATCATATTTTTCAAAAGGGTATAGCCATCCCTTTCCAGCACTATCTTACTACCACTCATTTCCAGTGGAATAATCAATTCTATTAAAAGCTTGATAGAATAGCAATGGGTAGTCCTCTTAGTCCTGTTATGTACAATTTTACATGGAAAAATTCGAAACATTAGTGTTACAAAAAGCGCCTAAAAAACTTTTAATTTGGTGTAGACATATAGATGACACATTTGTTATTTGGAGACATGAACAAGAAGCACTACATGAATTGTTAACTTTTATAAATGGTATACATCCTAGCATCCAGTTTACCATGGAAAAGGAAACTAATGGAAGTTTACCTTTTCTTGGCGTACTAACAGATCACTATCTTTTAAGGTTTACAGAAGGACAACACACACTGATAGATACCTTGATAACCACCATCCACGTCAAAAAATTGGTGTAATTAAATCTTTAGTGGATCGACCAATGCGAATTTGTGATCCTAAATCTTTGAAAGATGAATTAAAATAATTAACAAAATTATTACAAGTTAATAAATATTCACTTAGATATTAATAATGTGATTACTCCTGATAAGCTGTTTTTAAACCTACAAGAAACATTAAAGAAAGTATAAGGTTATCTAAAGAAGTTTCATTATCATCTTACGGAGTGTATAATTATGTTGTCTTGTTCATGTGGAAAAGTGTACATTGGAACTACAAAAGGTAGCTTTGATACAAGTCATAAAGGACATATGAAATTTTGTAGATTATGTCCACCAGAGAAATCTGCGGTAGCTGAGCATGTTTTATAATAGTTTAAATCTTGACATTCAGTTCGATAATATGGAAGTATTATCAAGACCACGTCATTATTATGTTCGTTTACAACGTGAGTTATTGAGATATATAAACATTCTGATAACTTCAATAAGCAAGAAGAAAATACCCGTTTAGATGGGTTTTGGCGTATTATAATTAAAAAAAAGCACAGTGGGACGCCTTAATTTTTTAGCTTTCAGTATGTCTAGGTTTTTTCTGTTTTTCCTACACCTTAAAGTAAATACCGTAGTACTGTAATTTAACATATGCAGTTGAAATTAAAATTAAAATTAAAATTAAAAATTATACGAAACGTACCACATTGTGTTTTCACTGTAAAATAACTCTAACTATTATTAACAAAACTATTTTTTTGCTTGATTTGACAGGATTTTTAATTGGTATCAAGTTTTTCACAACTTTACACTTACAACATACTTTGATTAAATTTGTTAAATTTGCGCTTCGATTGTGACATTTTTAACTGTTAGCCTTCGTTCGTTAGGGGGTGTTCTGATTTGTTACCTTCAAAACAGTAACAATATTTAATTTATTAGATATCTAGTTCTTCTGTATTAAAATTAAATTACATAGTTGGCTTTATACGTTTATCAAACTGTTATATTAATAGCAGGTTTATGTTTGCGTTTTAGGTTTTCAAATTTCATAAATTTGTTGCAACATCTTAAACAATTCTGAAAGGTTTTATTACTATTGAGGATGATAACCGTTATGTTTTATCGCAACGTTTAGATTTTTGTAAAACATTAATACAAAAATACACCATTGAAAACCCAACAAAGCTAAGTGTTTTAAATATGTGTAATAGTGTAATAGTGAAAGTTTACATTTTCATAAACCATAAATAAATTTTAATAACATTCATGCGTCTATTTTAACCATGCAGGCATATTGACAAGTATAAATGGTAATAAAATTGTGGAATCCAATGTCTACATGATTTTTTCCACAAATTCCTATGCTCCCTAGAAGTAAAGAAATTCATTTATACGAAAACTATGCAGTGTAGGTATAGGGAATGTTAATAAACGTTATCATTATTTTTACTGTTAATTCCAATAAAAATTAAGAGAACTGACTTTTGCTAGTGTAGTGTGTACATCCTGCATGAAAATTTTTCAATTTTCTTCAACTTAAACCTTTCCCTAAAAGTTCCGTAACAGAAACTGGAAAACACTAAAGAGTAAGGAGGAGTTTACTTAAATTTAAGTTCTCACAAATTTCATTTTTCATATTAAATGTGAATATTTTTGGATACCATTTAACATATGTAAAGAGGAACAGACCAGCAGCGGGGAAGTATAGTAAGCATAAGGAAACAAATAAAGATGGACAGAGATTCACTTTGCTTTGGAGATACAACTACAAATAAAAGCAACATTTCTAAAACATGGAGAGATACATAAAGGAACCTGAAAAAGCCCAGATGGCAAGACAACACACTAATTGAAACGAAGCACAAATGTTAAAAGCGCAAGAGGGGCAGAAATAAACTCTGACCACTAGGAATAATAGAAGAGGCGGCAAAGGAAGTACTACCAAACACGAATACTGACAAAAGGAATAACTGAAAAAACAAAACAAAGTGAAGGCCAATTTAAAGAGAAAAGAAAAGAGGCTAAGAAACTATACAGAAACAAAAAAAAAATAAACAGCAAGAAGAAACGGTCAAAGAAATAGAAGAAAAATATAAGAAGTCGAATACAAGAATGTTTCTAAAAAATATCTGGTGTGGAACACCATACGACCTTCCAACCTACAAAATCGAAATGAAATAATTCTGCAACCTCTTTTATAGGAAGTTCATTACGAAAATAGGCAACATAGTAAATACAAAAACAATTATCGATGTCAAACAGACATTTAAAACTTCTTGTCAGACAGAGGATAATAGTCATCTAGATGTTAACTTAAAAAATTAAAAGAAATGAAATAATTTTAATTATAATTTCTTTAGGGCAACTTCTATCATACGTTAATAACGAAAACAGGCAACATTGTAAAAACAAAAACAATAATGTGTGTCAGAATGACGTTTAAAACTTTATATCAGATACAGATTAGTAGACATACGCATGTTAACTTAAAGAAAAGATTCCAAAGCCGCCCGTTTCTATAAAAATATCAATACTACAGCTTCAGGATTTTCAATAATATTTATTTAATTTTTACATTTATTTCGCTTTACATTAAAAAACTTTATAAAGAAAATTTATGTAAAATTAAATTTTCTTCAAAAAACTCGTCTACACTTTTTCTTATAAAACTAATCGTCATTCAGATAATGAAAAAAAATTGGACTAACACATAAATTCTACCTTAGGAATTTTTTACCGCTATATTACGTGTCATATCAAAAAATTGTAATTAATTAATATGTTCTATTATAAGGCAGAGGAAGATGTACAAATCAGGTATTTGGATGTTTGTTCACTATACCCTTATGTGAACAAATACGCCAAGTGTCCGGTGGGGCATTCCATACTTCACATTGGTGCTGGCTACTTAAACCTCGACTTGCGCACTGTCGAGGGACTTGTGAAATGTAGCGTACTCCCGCCATCAGATTTGTACCACCCTCTACCATGATTGCACCCATACGCAGGACGAACGTAAATTTACCGAAACTAACGTGGTGGATGAGCTTCGAAAAGCTGTAGAATTAGGGTATCGAGTTTTAGAAGTGTTTGATGTGTGGGAGTATGAAGTTTGTCAATATGACAAAGATAGTATGAGCGGGGGTCTTTTCTCGGGCTACGTCGATGACTTCCTTAAAATCAAACAAACATGCTCGGACTGGCCTTCATGGTGTAACAACAACGAATCGCAGCATCGATAAATCCGCGAGTATTTGGAAAGAGAGTGTCCAGTTGGACAAAGACAAAATTTTCACGAATCCGGGACAACAAAATTATTGTTAAGTTCACTTTGGGGCAAGTTCAGGCAGAGGGATAATTTAACACAGACCGGCATTGTTACTGAACCGTACGAGTTTTTCAAAATTATGATCGATCCTCCAAGGAGGTCCAGTCCATTTTAAACGTTAACGAGGAGGTTATGATCGTAAACTGGCTTGGACCCGAGGATGGGGTGGAACCGGCCAATGTCGCCTTGGCAGCTTATACAACCGGCAATGCTCGTCTGGTGCTGTACCTATACCTGCAAAACTTACCGAACGGGTTCTGTACTTTGATACAGATTTCATGATTTTTACCAAAAGTCCCTGTGAGTGGGCCCCACCTGTCGGTGATTTTCTTGGCGATTTTATCGACGAGGTGGTAGCCTACGGAGTCGTAAGTAGAATCACGGAGTTTCATAAATGAGAGTCCTAAGAATTATGCGTACACGGTTGTTCTCTACACGTAAAAGTGAACACAGGACGATGTGTAAAGCTAAGAAAATCACTATAAAGATTCCCAAGTAATTAATTTCGACACACTAAAGTCGCTAGTTTCAGACGTCATCGAACCTATGTACGCCTACACAGACTGTAAAATTCTTAGAGCCCCTGCATACGAAGTTGTATCAAGGGTAGAGAGCAAGATTTACCAGGCGCAGTACAATAAACGTAGCAGAAAGGCGGATGGTTAAGCCACCCTTCTTTACGGTTACGTGGCTCGCACATAGCTTTACTGTCTAACCCCAATTTTGTTTCTAGTCTTAAGAATCCCGTTCAGCGGCCACGTGACCATCCTTGCTTTCACTTCCCTTTTACTTATATTTTAACACGGTTATTTTAATTTTAGATCTATATTTTAAATTATAATTCATGATACCGGTAAAACTTTTTTGTTATATGCCATTTTTACTAGGTTAATTGTTTTTATTTCTGTATGCAAAACTCGCCAGGCACGTTAATTTAGATGGTAGTACAAATGTATGGTGTGTGTGTGTGCGTGCGCGCGCGCGTGCGTTCGTACGTGCGTGTGTGTGTGTGCGTGGATGCGTGAACCCACAATCAAAAATATCCGAGAGTTTGAGGACTAAAGGTCAAATTATTATTGCATAACAACAGCTGACGATGGTGAAGTGGCAGAAGAAGATAAAGCTAACACATTAAAGTTAATGCTAGTGCAGACACCGAGAAGTCCGAGTTGAAGGAAGAGGCAAGTGAGGATCTAACAGATAAGGAGGAGGATACTGCTGATACATGAGATGTAATTTTAGAAATAGTATTAACTGTAATAAATTATTAAAAACCCTTTATCTTCTTATTAAAGATTATAACCAAGATACTTTCACAATTTAATGATGTTTCATAAAAACAAAATGACGGCGGACTTTGATTACAACTCATAGTTAATGAAAAGGACTGTGATAGGAATTTTATTATGACTCACAATTAAAGTCAAAATAAGGGGTCCGTAAGAGGTGGCGAAGAGCTAAGATCAAGTTCCTGTGTCCTACACCAATCTTGCAAGTTAGTTTTACCACCCCTTATTAGAATACAATTTCAAAAACAAAATGGCCAAGGGCCTTGATTATGACATACTTAAAATAATTGGAATTTGACCTGACCCGCTGCTTCCCACGTCACTACCTCCACAATTTAATTATGACTCATAATTGAAAACAAAATGGCCGCTGAATTTGATTATGACAATTAAAATTTGCGGATTTGATTGACTCATAGTTAAAATAATCGGACTTTGATCTCCCTGCGCCTTCCTCCACACGACTACCCAATTTAATCATAATCATAATTAAAAACAAAATGGCTGCGGAATTTGATTATGACTTATAATAAGAAACAAAATGGCACGGAATTTGATTTAGATGTGTAATTAAAATAATTGTCAACACTCTCCTTCAACCACAGAACCTGCGTTTGTCTAACTTCCAGGGGCTGGACTGTCAAAAGGCCAAACGGACCCTAATTGGGATGAAAACTCCGTCAAGGGCTGAAAATGCCGTCAAGGGATTGAAAATGGAGACCGAAGAGAAGATGGCGGAGGACTTTGATTATGATGTCATAATTAAAAGCAAAATGGCTGTGTAATTTGTTTATCACTAATAATTAAAAACAAAATTGCTGAGGACTTTGATTATCACTTTGCCGTCCCCCACTCCTTCCCGTATCCTGTCATGTGACTCACCCGACCCGAGGGTCACGTGACTACCTTCACCCGCCCCCCCTGCGCGCCCATTTGCCTACCCTCCAGGAGCTTAACTGTCAAAAAAGTTCAGAAAAAAGAACCCTAATTAGGGGTGAAAATTGCATCAAGGGGTTGCGAAAGGCTCCCAAAAGGAAACCGTCAAAAAAGGGGTGGGAAATGGGCTGGGCCACGTGGGCGTGGCTTACCCCCCTGCAATTTGTCCTCAGCTGCCCTCCTTCTACTAATAACCACAGTTTAAATGGCAAACTTGAGAAGTTTTGTTAAAGCTTACCATATTTGAAATATTTTTTTTCCTCTTCATCCATTCTGGATCCATATTTATTTCGAGGTTTAATGAAGGAATCATAGTTTGCCGGATTCATGTTTAATTATAAAAAGCAGTTTATCCGCGATTGGTGTGGTCCTGGGAATTGCTGCAAATACATCCTGCATGTTTCTGCGGCTTTTCTTGTAAGACTCTTAATCAGCATAGAATTTATCAAAAGTGTCAAATTTAAACCTGTGATCTCTTATATAAGCGAAATGCTCATGCTCAAGCTCGAATTTTAATCAACCTGTACATCGCTTACTAGAGGGGCAATTCACGCAAAAAGCAAGGCTCACATATAGCTTATTTTGTGTGCATCTACCTCATGTGCACTTAAAAGCAGCACACTAAATATTGCTTGGTAGTTACTACACTTACCTTTCGGGATTTTTAAACCGTATATTTCAATATAAATACAATCTTTTTGTTTCGTGTGCAATGAATGAATTGTTTAATAGTACTTGTCAAACAACTTTAAAAAATATTGCTACGTGAAAAACACAAAACCATAATTTGTAATTATCAAATGAGACAACTCGGAAAATGTGTAGAAATTCCAACCTCTGCCATTATACATAAGGTCTCTAAATAAAAAAAAGAATTCATTCAAACTAATAAATTATCGTCGTCTTCATATTTTATATTATTATGTTGAATCCATTGTAACAACACATACATGTGCGTTGTTCCTAATCTTTATTAGCAACGGAAATGTCTTTTCTTATCTAACAAATGAATATGTTCGAAAAGTGTGACATGCACTTAAGCGTTAAAATTAATTGTAATAAATAGAGGTAACAATTAAAAAATTTTAATAATTGAACTAGAGAAGATGTACCGTGTATGTTGTAAACATGATTGTAAACAGGAGAACTGCCACTTAATTGGCGACGATCGAAGACCACCAGCTACGAAATGTTTTTATAAATATATATAAATGACATCTTTGACTTAAGACTTTGTTCGAACTTATGAAGAAAGCATGCAGCAACGAAGCTTTGCTTTATGAGCACGACCACCCAATATCTCATCTAATTTAAATAACAGATAATTTAAAAAACTATTCCCGAGCTATTATCTACTTGTTGTAAAAAGTGTCCTCGAGTTAATGGTGTGTGGGGTCTCCCAGAGGATTAAAGATTTTATAAAAGAGAGCTTTTAATTGCGGCTACTGTGATGTCAAACTCGCGGTTAGCGGTTAGTTGCAACTAGCTTCTTAACGTACAGATGGGTCTTTCACACTCTACCGCTGACATGCTTACTTGAAAACTAATCAACAAACATAAATTTTTACTTTCAATTCAATAATATACTAAAGTTAATTAAATCGGTTTAATTTCCTTCTCAAATAACAACATCACGATTATGGTAATTTTTGCAAAGAGAGACGTTTGTATTTGTGACAAGGTAAAAAGGAAATATTTATGAGCTTCTAATTTAGTATGGGGATGGGTTTCATTAACATTTACCTGCTACGCTATATGCATTACATAAAGTATATTATCCTTACTTTTAAAACCAAATCTGCTTAAGCGGTTTTATTTCTAAGTTTGTCATAAACATCTCCATATTTATTCTACGGTTTGTTATGACCATTATGCCAAGTACTTTGGCAAATTTTTCTGTCAAAATTAAATACACAGCTTTCTTAACGCAGAAAGGTCGGAAGCAAAAACCAAATTTAACAATATGTAATCCGTATACTATTCGGAATACAATTTCCACGACAGTTTAATAATATTTAATCTATTAAAGATCTAATTATTACTAGTAATTGTACTTACATCAAATATAGCCTTTTCTACAGCAATTGTTAAAGTGTGCTTTGAACAACCCAAATCAATAGATCAAGTTTCACGGTAGATAAAGTATCTTAATTTTTTTAATTTTTATTTATGTAAACGTACTTACAACTTATTTTCCACTTTTATTTGCGTTAATAATAACTTCAATATCCCTTAACAGCTGACATGGAGTCTATCAGACTCCGCCCACTGTACTTTGATCTGTAACGCCCACTCAAATGCATTTACAAGTGCCTGGCTCTCAGTACCTTCTTAACTTTTAATCTAGTTTGACGCCTTAAAAAGACATTATTGTAAATTTTTCGATTTCCGAGTTATAGCCGTTAAGGAGTCTGGGAGATTCAATGTCAGTGTGTGTGTAATGTAATTGAATATATGATCATGGCTAGTTCTTCACGATCCGTGAATATTTTAGATCAAAATTTCGAGGAAATTTGTAATCAATGGTATGACGAGGCGAATAGTGATATATGTGATACTGAGAACGAAGACGAGAGTGTTATACTCAGTGAACATGACCCTTGTAGTGAGCAAGAACTAAATTTTGAAGAGGACGATTTTCAGCAAGAAATTGATTCCGAAAACAATTTGAAAGAAGAATGTGCTTCAGGTAAAAATTTAGAAGTAACAAAAAAGGCTTATTTTTACGGAAAAAATCGATATAAATGGAGTAAAATAGAGCCAACCCGAAATGTACGAACTCCACAACGTAATATTATGCATTTGCCAGTGGCACGTCTTCCTGACCAAGATAATGCTTCCACCTATTTTCAAATGCAGTTTTCTCAGGATATGTGTGAGTTAGTCATAAAGTGGACCAACCAAAAACTAGAAAACATGAGAAATAAATACTGGGTTCCCCATAATCGACTACCCATTTTATTTTATTAATAAATTCCCTACGAGATAACTAAATAAGTTGTTCTCTGTGGGATTATCTTCTGTAGTCTTTGAGATTTAAGTTAATTATTAAACAGGTAGGCGCCTGTCACAAATAAGTTATAAATTAATAATTTCGTGTAACGTCATTTTACTACGAGAAGTTTGTTAGTTTTCATCAATAAGTATTTAATTTTTTTGCTTTGAGACATTATTTCAACATCCGTTTGAACTTTCATGGATTACTCAGTCCAACAACGTGTGTTTTGTGTAGAAACTTACATAAGAAGCAATTCGATAGAAGAAGTTAGGCGTGCATTCCGGCGTCAGTTTAATAACAACAATAGGGGTCACGCGCCAAATCGTAAAACTGTTAAGTTATGGGTTCGTCATTGGCGTGAAAATGGTTCTGTACAAAATTTGAAGAAGCCTGGACGTCGAAGAACAGTTCGTACACCAGAAAATATTGAAAGAGTTAGAATTGCGTTTAAGAGTCTTAAAAGGTCTGCTAATCGACAAACCCTTATCCTAGGACTATCAAAGGGAAGCTTAGATCGAATTCTTCAAAGGGATTTAAATTTTCATCCCTATAAATACCAAATGGCACAGCACCTTAGCAATCAAGATAAAGAAGCAAGGTTAGCATTTTGTCAAGAATTTTTGGATTTACATCAAGGAGCAATTCACAGTCTCCTAATGAGCGACGAAGCAAATTTTTATTTGAACGGCATGGTTAATAAACAGAATTTTAGATACTGTTCAAATGAAAATCCTCGTGAAATCTTTAAACAGAACCTCCATAATCCAAAAGTTGTTGTGTGGTGTGGAGTAGGATCTTTTGGTATTATTGGTCCCTATTTTTTTGAGGATGAAAATAACCGCGCTATAACAGTAACATCCGAGCGCTACGTAAACATGCTAGAGACATTCCTCATTCCAGAATTAAATAGACGAGGATTACTAAACAATGCCTTACTATTCCAACAAGCTCATACCGCCAGAAACCCAATGAGTGTTTTGCGAGAAATGTTTAATGGCCGACTCATTTCTCGATTCGGACATTTGCCTTGGCCTTCGAGGTCCCCCGACTTAACGGCACCCGATTTTTTCCTGTGGGGATATTTAAAAGCCAAAGTGTTTGCGAGTCGTCCAGGTACAATCGAGAAACTCAAAGTCAAAATTCGTGAAGAAGTTGAAGGAATAGACGAAGGTTTGCTACGCCGTGTAATGAACCACTTTTTATCTAATATTGAAAAATGTGTTGAAGTTGGTGGAGGTCATTTAGAAGACGTGATTTTTAAAAGTTAGGATTAAATTAGCCAAATATTTATAAGTTATCATAAATCCCAAAGAGTTAGCTGTAATTTAGTATAATAAATAGTTTGTTTTGTTAACTAAAAAAATTTTAATGTAAATATTAAAATGGGTAGCCTATTATGGGGAACCCTGCATAAAAGAAAAAATAAACCAGAATTAGCAAATATAGATGAAGTAGAATTCAAAGCGTTTTTGGGATTGTTGCTCTATACATCCATATTCAAATCGAATGATGAAGATGTACGTAGTCTTTTCGCTGCAAATAGTAAAGGAAGAGGTGTTTTCAGGGCAGTTATGTCAGTGCAACGATTTTTGGCAATTCTAACTGCTCTACGATTTGACAATCCTGAAGACGGGGATAAAAGAAAAAAGATTCATGCTGGCGCTGCAATACATGAATTTTTCGAAATGTTTATTCGAAATACACAAAACTCTTGTGTTCTTGGTGAATCTGGATGTGTAGATGAGATGCTTGTCAGATTTCGCGGTAGATGTTCATTTGAAATGTTTATACCTAATAAACCTTGTAAATACGGCATAAAAATAATGTGTTTATGTGATGCGCGGAGAAGTTATTTGTACAACGCTTACCTCTATGTCGGAAAAGATTCAGATAGCTTCAATCTAGACAACAATGAAAAGAAACTTGCAAAGCCATCCCAAGCTGTCATACGTCAGACAAAACCCTTATATGGCTCCAACAGAAATATAACAGCCAATAATTGGTTTTCGTCTGTAGAGTTAGCAGAACACTTATTAAAGAAAAACCTAACTTATGTAGCAATGCTGAAGAAAAACAAAAGAGATATTCCTACACAATTTCTTCCTCAAAAACAAAGACCAGTAGCTGAAGCACTGTATGGTTTTACACCCTATTATCATATGTGCCGAAAAAAAATAAAGCCGTTTTACTGATTTCTTCCATGCACCACAGCAAAATCGAAGATCATGATACTGGAAAACCTGAAATGATCACTTGGTACAATCTTACAATGGGTGGAGTAGATTCGATGGATGAGAAGTGTGCAAAATGTAATTGTAGTCCTCGAACAAAAAGATGGCCTTTAGCTATTTTTTACAGTTATCGATATTTGCAGTGCCAATTCGTTCATTACATATGCTTCTTTTCACGGCAATATTGAGGCTAGATTTACATTTGTTGAGAAAGTTGTCAATGAGTTAGTGAAATCTCATATGATTAGACGGCTTAATGTTCCAAACCTAAACAAAGATGTACGAAATATCATCCATTGAATTCAAGATATCCCCGTACCTGAGCAAATAGAAGATAAGTTGGAAATTCGTAAATATTGTTATACATGTGCTGTTAAATTAAAAAGGAAAACTGCTTACATGTGCTTTATATGCCTGCAATACTCTAGAAAATGTTGTCTACAATGCTGCAACTATGATGAATAGATCAATATCGTTACTCAACTTTATATACTGCACGAATTTTATTTTATAATACTAGAACTACAATGTAATCAATCTGAAGTGTACTGTAGTGGTATGACAAAAATCCCTAGTTGTTAATATTGTTGTGTTTTGCAGTTGGCTGCTTTGGATTTTTAGTGTGGTTTTAGTCGTTTTAGTTTATGTCAGTTTATGTCATATTATACCTTCGTTTTTCACTTTTGTATTTTCTTGGTGCCGAAATGTTACAAAATGTATTTGCGAATATGCAACGTAGGGTGAACTTATGTTTACAATTTAATGGCGGTCATTTTGAACATATGCTGTAAAGCAAAGTGTGACAACTAATGTGTACCTAAGGAAATTTGTAAAAGACATTGTCATTCCATAAACATGTACTGTAAATTTTATTTAATTATAATGAAATTATAACATTTAAATACTTAAGATTCATTATTTTGTAATGATTTAATCCAATCATTAAATAATATTTTATTTATTTTGTGGTATTTTATAGGGATGCAGTCTAATCAAATACAAAATAGTCATTATTTAAATTAAGATAATATTTTATAATATGTATAAGTTAATGACCTTCATACAGATTTGAAACTGATCGTAGTTTTTACTCGAACCATGCTCTAGAGTAGCTAGAGCAATACAGCTTCTTACCTACCTATCAGTGGTACCAACTTAAATATTTTGATCACGTGGTATACACTTAAGATTGATCACTCTGTATATTTTTCTTTTTTTGAATTAGTTTCTACTTTGTTTATTACATTTTTGCACAACAGAAACTAATTTCAGATACATTTTTGCTTAATTTTAATTGTATAAGAAATACCTTTTTTTAAATGTTTTATTGTAGATACCTTCCGTTTTTGCTCAAATGATTCAAAAAAATTATATTATTTGAATTTTTGTTGTAAACATGTTTCTTCTTGAGCAATAAACTTTGTTGTTTTTATATGTGAACTCTTAATTTTTATAAAATTAAGGAAAAAATGGCTTTCCCCTTTGTGGAGTCCTCCAGACTACATGTCCGCGTTATAGTCATAAAATGAGATGTCAGCAGTTAAGGGATATTGCAGTTTACATTTCCCGAAATATCAAATTTTGGATCAGAACCTGTTTCATGTGAAAAACGTACAGACGACGTAGAGTTATATAAACTTTCTATTCCACAGAGTGTTCTCTTTGATACACCAATTTTTTTCGCTACTGAGTCTTCTATATAAGTTTCGGCGGCGGAAGATAACTTCCATCCCCCTATAAGCTTTACTGCCATCAGGTCCAAACCAGCATTTGCCAGCATTGTGGCTGCATAGCGGTGAAAGCAATGGCCAGTACACATTTCTGAATTCGGTAATTTCAAAAAATCAGCAATTTTCTTAGGAACATTATACAAGGTATTTATCCCCGCAGGTTGAACTGTACCCTTTCTTTGTCGATAGTTTTGGTGAAGCACGTTTTTAAGAGGTAAAGCAACGTATTTTCTCAATATTCAAAACACTTACATCATTTTCCTTATCAGTGATGCAAAATAAGCCATCTTGCTTAGTTTTTGTGTCAATAACTGAGACGATTATGAAAGATTTTCGATCATCAACATTAGAACTTTCTAGCTTGTAAAATTCATTGGACCGACACGCACCATACAAAGCCAGTACCGCAACAACCTGTAACTTAAAAGCCAAATTGTGAAGTCATCATTTCTAAACGTTCTAAATCTCATAACATCGTCCGATTTAAAGACTTGGGCTTTTTAGACTTATAACCATCACTTTTTCACTTCAGAAAAGCAATCAGACTGCTGTATCTGAAAACGTTATGTGTAATTATTTGACAGAGCACATACACTTGACATATTTACTTTGAAATGTCACAATTTTCATTCACTAGCAGAGTACACTTTATTGTCGAGTAATACGACCACAATGTTGATGGTTTCACTTTCTTTGACTTTTCCGAAAAGTATGCTGGAAGTACCTTTTTACTCACACGATTTATATTCTTTACGCTTTTCCACCTTTGAAAGCACGTTTTTGGTATATCAGCCTCGATTTTTGGGGCAATAATTTCTTAGTTTTATTCAGTATCAACCCTAGCAACCCACACTACTAAGATTTTAAAACGTGACTAACTCAAGTAATATTTTTTTAATTTTTCCTTAAAAATTTGCTATAGGAAAAAATAGAATGTTATACACGACGATAAAATACAACTATCGACTCGTGAAAATTAATTAATTTGCTCCTTCGTCGCTCATGAATTAACATTTTTCACTCATCGATAAAATTGAATTTTATGGTCCTTGTATAACAAATAACTATTTGTTTACTTTTGAAAGATCTTGACAGTGATACATCGAAACCGTCCAGTTATAGTCAAATAAATTGTTGAATTTAAATTTAATCTGATATAGGAATAAAGGTAATATAAACATACTTATCGGTATTTAAATTTATTTTTAAAAAGAAGGCGAGACTCTCCCTTTTTTTTAAAATCACACGTTTCAATAGGAAAACAATTTATTATCGGTGTACAAATAAGTGTCCGCCGTTTTTTATCAAAAATTGACAGTATACGGATACTGCGTCGGAAGAATGCTTCATCTTTTGGGGCTATCCACGAATCGACCCCTTTCTAGGTATCTTCATATGATGTGAAGTATTGTTCAGACATGCTATGCGCCATCGATCGAAACAAGTAGAAATCACAACGAGCAATATCTGGTGAATACGGTGGGTGGGGTGAAACTTCCCAATTTAATGTTTCCAGTTAGGTTTTGACCAGCGGCACAGCATGTGGAAGAGCATTATCATGCAGGAGTATGATTTTGACGTATTTGAAGTAGTATTCGTCACGATTTTCCTTGAGGGCCCGCTCAATCTCATCAAATGTGTTCGGTATACAGACCCAGTAATGGTTTCGTTCGGTTTGAGCAGTTCATAATACACGACACCAATTTGATCCCACCAAATACACAACAAGAGTTTTTTACCTTCCAATCTACATATACAGGATGCCTAAAAAAAAGGGTGGCCCTATTGCTAGGATAGGTAGAACACTTAAAAATAGGTGGGGTTTGTTTATTAAAAAATTTTCGAAACGTCATCCGTATTCAAGATACAGGGTTTAAAAAAAAATTATACACATTTTTTACAATTATGTCAAAACTACTGGCAACATTGTAATGAAATGTTATATGAATATGTTTCGGAAGCCGACACATCCCATGAATTTGTTTTTATATCTCTAGATGGCGCCAGTTGCACGGTTCGTACCGATAGTTTTAAACACACCTTTTTTGAGGTTAGATTTTCTAGTCCAAATTTTAAGTGAACTTAAACATCATTCAATTTTACACCAAAAAGGTGCTATTGGTACAACTCTATACTGTGTACCGTTTTCGGAATATTTTGATTTGAAAATGATGAAGTAATAACTGAAGCTGGCATAAAGCAAGTATTCTGATTAAAAACCAAAAATAATAACATTATTCGAAGGCTAAAGTTGTTAATTAAACAAAGAATCGCAAGAAGAGAATTAAAATAAATTTGATTAAAAACATGAAATATTCAATCAGTTAGAGTGAAGTGTTCAAAATGTCCTCCGTTTTCGCGAATACACAATTCTATCCTTTTTTCTAAAAAATGCATTAATCTTTTAAACGGTCGAGGACCAGTTATGAAGTCATTAAAGTGATGTTCAATTCTGTCTTGTAACTCTTGGCGTGAATTTACCTCTGTGGCATCGATTTTTTCCTTAAGATACGACCAAACTGTGTGATCAAAAGGATTGAAATCGCATGGCCGTGGAGGCCAATGAATCTGAGCTTCTGCACCTCTACCAATCCGATTGGGATAATGGCTGCTCACTCAATTACGAACCTTCTATCACAGTGCGGGGGAGCTCCATCGTGCATAAAAAATAGAGATCTTCGCTGGTTTAGCATTACATCTTCTAATACCTCGAATAAATGATTTTCTAAAAAGTCGAGGAACACATTGCCATTTAGATTTCCAGGTACAATGTGATAACCAATTAATTTGTTACCTACAGTTGCTGTCCAAACATTAAGTTTAAACAAGTGTTGGTAATGTGACGCCCTCTCAACATGTGGATCATCACACCATCATTTCTTATAACGTTTCACAAAAATTCATTCGTCTGGCAAGAGCTCTTGGACTTGTCTGTAGTGATAAGGATGTAGCTGCTGCTCCTTAAGTATCCTCCTAGTACTTGAAGAAGACGTATTTTTATGTCGTGCCACAGTCCTTACGCTAATTGTTGGATCTTGATCAACTAAATCTAAAATTATATTCTCTTTCTGAATGGTTCTTGCTGTTCTGGGCCTACCAGAATTCAATTTTTTGATGTCACATTCCCAGTTCTACGGCTCTAAACGTTTTTTTTATTTGGTAGGTTTCTTCTAGGAAACTTTCCTGAATAACGCGTAACCGATGCACTAGCGTTTTCTAAACACTCGCCTAAGGTTAATAACGTGTCGGTGTATTCAACATCTGAATATATTTTGATTAGTAATTAACGCATTTATCAACAATATTAAATGTTATTGACATTACCGTGTTAACCATCAATAAATGTCAGTTTTCCGTGGTTAATTGATTACATTTTGAACACTTACTCTAACTGATTGATTACTTCTTGTTTTTAGTCAAATTTATTTTAATTTTCTTATTGTGATTCTTTGTTTAATTAATAACCTTAGCCTGAGAATAATGTTATTGTTTTTGTCTTTAATCAGAATACTTACTTTATACCAGCATCAGTTATTACTTCATTTTCAAATCAAAATATTCCGAAAACAGTACTCACTATCGAGTTTTACCAATAGTACCTGTTTGGTGTAAAATTGAATGATATTTAAGTTCACTTAAAATTTAGACTAGAAAATTTAACTTAAAAAAAGTTATGTTTATAACCACTCATTACGAACCGTGTAACTAGCGCCCTCTATGAGAGCCAGATATAAAAACAAATTCATGGGTTGCGTCAGCTCCAAAACATTATCATACAAAATTTCATTAACCCATAAAGGACTGGTGTTGCCATTTGGCAACTTTGTACACGGCCAACAAGATTTTAGTCGGTGTAAATCGGTAAACCGATTCATTTAGTTTCCAGGTCTTGACTTGTTAGTTGATGGTATTTACTAGCAATGAAGCAAATCTAATAGGTTGTGTGCAGTTAATTTATATGTATTTAGTGTAAAATATCTGAACATCGACGTTGTGTAAGATAAACACTTAAACATTATAATTGTTGTTGCAGTATGGCTACGCCATACCTCATAATGTCAATATGGGTATATTTTTTACTATTTTGCAGTAACAGTTTAAGATTAGAAAAGGCTCTGCATTCCGAGGACATCAAGGTAGAAAATATTTATATAGAGCTCCCAGATCCCTACGAACTAGCTGATGAAAATTACGGAGATGAGGATGGCGGAGGAGTTGTGAAAATCTTTCAATCAGTTTAATGCAGGAGTTCAACTACAGATGAAAATGAAGAAGTTCAAGCGGCATGTTCAAAGAAAAATCACAAGAAAAAAAGGAAGCTGAAAAAAATTGACTATACGAAAATAAGCTGTGCTGGTGATCTTCAGACCGATCCAAAATGTTTTCCTGAAGGCGACTATAAACCATTCAAAGCTCTACCAGAGCGAGATCTGATGGTAAAGTACTTGGGGCGACACTCTTGCAAGCAATTCATACGGGGTAAACCGATTCGTCTCGGGTACAAAATTGGGTTAGTTGGTTTTTTCCTTATCAAGGTACTGACTCAAGATCAAATGCTAACCATCAGTCAGTATTTGGTTCATCTGCATCACCATTGTTGACGTTATTAGAGGAAATGCCCGAAAAATAAGGAAATTACGATACTCCCTTTACTGCGACAACCTTTTCACTAGTTTCCATTTACTAAGCCACCTCAACGAGATAGGTTATGAAGTAAAGGGAATACGTGATTACCGAATCCCACACAGTTTCCAAATTATAAATAATAATAAATCAAGAAAATAAAATGTAGAGAATATAGTTTTGTATATTGAAAATGGGATAATTTTAGTTCGTTGGGTGGGCATGATGTGGTAAACGTGTCTTCAACTTTCGATGGAGTGTTTCTCTTAGGTCACGTAAAACGGTGTTCTCAAAAAGAGAGGAAAAATATTTAGAAGGGAAATAGTAAAATCTTATTTGACCAAATTGAGCAATCCTCCAAAATCCTGGGATAGAGAATCTGCTAGCCAGTCGAGTAGGCCTTTCAGTAGTGTTTCGGACGATGTTAGATATGATAACATAGGTCACTATTTGGTAAAGGACGATTATAAGAACAAATGTATAAATTACATCGTAGGCCTGTGTTTAGATTATAGTCTGAAATTTCACACCAATTTGTAAGTTTTATTTGTACTTACGGAATAAACTTGCAGTAAATCGGGATAACAGGTAAAATGGGATTTTGATCGACTGCCCAGTGGTTAGGTGTGGGTTCGGTGTGCTAAATTTTGCGATCAATACGATGGCTTACCGTAAATAAGTCAAAATAGGCGACATAAAACCGGAAGGGCTGCTAGAGTATTTGAAATGGCACAATAGGGGTTGAAATACCTAATTACGCCAGTTCACGGCTCGCTCAAAATACTCAAATATCTCCCTTACCTGAACGTAATCGCAGGTGGTTCTGGGACCAGCAGAACTTCGCTAACGTGAAAGGCTACAAATAACGCATGCTTCTCTAAAATAATAATAATTCTGTTGTCACGTTACTTTACTAAATAATTCTGATTTTCAATGAACTTTCACTTCAATAAAAAGAAATCACTTTAATTGTATTTACAACTAGTCGTGATTAAATCAAGTCGCCTTCAAATATGCTTAAATTCCACAAAATAATCAACCTTTAAAAGTTACGTTATAATTCAATAATCAATAGCTAAAGCTTTTGAACGTAATTACTTTTACTTAAATTAAGCAGCAAATAAAACAAACACTTAATATGCGTGTAAATATTATGCTGTACAACAAATGGGTTCACAGATGGAATAACATTAAAAAAAAACAACAATTCGTTAACCTAAAGATATAGATTATAAAATCACCAACCTCGGAATAACCACTCAATCGTTACATTAATTTCTCTTCAAAAATTACATCATTTAATTTATCCTAACAGGCGGTGATACTAGCTAGTTTCAGTGTTGCCTTTAATAAAATTATTGTAAATATGATTCATATGCCAGCACAAAAAATGGTTGTAACAAATAAATTTCGTTCTCCTTGTAACGCCTGAGACATAATTTTGATAAGAATAATAAATAAAAAAACTCATATAAATTTGGGTTACACCACGGACGAATACACTTGTCTAAAATTTAAACGATGGTGCCCCTACTAACGGAAGTTCTTTCAACACGGATTATGGATAGCGTCGTTCCGCGGTATTCACGCGTTGCCGTAACTGTAACCTGTTAACGCCTCTGCGTCTGTACTAGCTCTAACCCTAGTGAATAAATCATTTGTCTCCACATTGGTTTTTATCCCTACTATGCTAATTAACCAATCTTAAAAAACATTACATAATTTTTTGAATATGGGCCTACACGATTCAAATTTGAAAATCGTCGCAAAAATTGCATCACAAAAAAATCATTTCTCAACGAGCGAGCCTTATCAATGTAAACGATATCTTGTAAATTGAAAATTGAAGATTTATTAGCGACGCTGACCTTAATGTCTCGTACCTAAAAGCTAAACTCTTTGTTTAAACCCAAAACTCTTATCGAAATACTCCGACAAGTCGTCAACTCCAACGTCTTAACGAAATGCGAAATATGCTTTCTACACCAAATTTAAATACACAGTTACTATTTTAATATATTCTGTAATTTTCTAGTGACGCAATTTTAACGTAAATGACTACATCTAACGATGTCTATAAAATTACAATCAACTCTTATTTACAAAGAAACTAATTAATTCTTCCTCTCAAATTAGTAAAAGGGTATCACTAATAATCTTAATTTAAACTTCCATCTAAATTTGATAAACAACTGAAACTTTATTTTGTTCTAAAGAAAAGGATTCTAAATACGATTACTATTTATAGAAATTCCAAAACCTTCCAAATGCGTGAAAGAAAAAATAAAACGTTACAATCGAAAAGCTTCTCAAAGAATTTATGCGTTACCACATTCAATTGCATGAATTTATACTATACTTCAGATGTGCGGTATTAACAAATAATTTATAATTTCAAAATTAACGGCAAATAATCGATAAAATCACGGCTACATGGCAACTTGTTATTTGATAATAAAAATATCCTTGTTGTAAAGTCCAAAATCGCTCCTCAAAAGAACTGGCGTTGCCATATGGCAACAGAATATTTTACAAAAAAAAAAATTAAAATCAATTTATTTAGTTTTAGTTCAGAAAACATTAAACTGTTTCCTTCTGGCAAAATGTCCTTTTTTTTCTGATCAAATAATACCGTCCTTTATGGGTCAATGATGCATTTTATTTCATAATTTTTAATAATAATATTAAAGAAAATTATTAATTCATTACTAAATAATTTCAGAAAAGCTACAAAATATACCTAAGTATCTGACCAATAAAAAATTAAAATTTTGTTACTGCTTGCAAACAGTTGCAATTGTGTTATGATGCATTGAACACAGAATATTGAAATTTAATATTAATAAATGTTAACTGTATGTGTAAAATCAATGCAAGCTGGCATGAGCATAAAAATTTGGTAAAGCATTTACTTCGAAGTCTAGATAAACACAGCAATAAACCTGGGCATACCAAAAAGTTAAAATTAAGATATATCATTCTGCCTAGTCGGTTACAAGATACAAAATCCCATTTAAGCGCCAACAATTTTCTTACGTATTAAAGTTATCGGTCTGTTTATATATCTTATAAACTCCCTGTTACAAATGAATATGAGCTTTCCTTAATTATCATTATAAAAAATTAGATGACTGAATTACTTTGGGCATGTTTAAATATTGTAGACCTATCACATATTCTTTATGTCTAGTACCAAAGCTACTTGCTATGATTCCAATGAGTAATATAAATACCTCAATTCTGGTCCATATAAGCAATTTACTTGTGTAAAATGGAGATAGATAGATAGGGAATTACAATAAGTGCGCGAGATAAAATGTTTCAAGGTCAAGGCTACGCCTTTTATGGCGGGAAAATCAAGGACAAAGTTCATTGACCTCTAGAAGTGTCAGTATGATTCTTAGAAATCCAAAAATAGAACCACTTCCTGGAAACCAGAGGGAAGAATCCAAAGCTAATTAACTTCTGCAAAGTCAAAGTTCATTGGCCTCTAGGAGTGTCATATTACGGTACTTAGAAATATAAATATAGAAAGAATTTCAGAAATCCCCAAAGTTATTTGACGTTTTCAGACCAAGGTTCACTGGCCTCCAGGGCTGTCATATTTCGATTATTAATAGATATCTAAAAAAAGAAACAGTTCCTGGAAACCCCAAAGTTTGAAAGTGGGCCCAGGATCAGAGACGGATTCTTAGAAATCTAAAAATAGAACAAAAGTTAATTAACGTCTCCACTTAGAACAAAGTTCATTGTCCTGGACCGAACGTTATAAAAATAGAACAAATTCCCAAATTCTTAGCCCAAATTCCGTTGAACACTTGAAACCGGACGTTGGTGAATTCCTAGTAAAATAAAAAAACAAGGTTTAATAACCTCTGGTTAAGTCAAGAATCACATCAATTGGTTCAAAGTCAACGAGGATATAACGTGTTTTTTTTATAGGAACCATATGTCACTTTCGTTCACTAAAAAGCCTGTTTCTTGAGCTTTTTGAATCAAAGGATGCTTATGTAATTCCCTCAAAACTCGAAAGTTAGGTTGTATACCATCTAGCATTAAACAATTGACTGAGCCATTCCATAAAAGGAGCATCAATTACTCAAATATTGTTTTTGCACAGTAGATATAAACTAATTTGGTTTATCTAATATTTGCGATTTGGCAAATGATATAAGATTTTTGACAAATACAATTAAAAATAGATCTAATGAGTAACGTATAGTTTGTCTCACCGTTAAACAGGTTCTGTCAACATGGCCGTCATTTCAGGTACAGTACGCAAGGTCACTAACTACCTTAAATATATAACATACAAAACAAATAGGAATTACTAATGTTAGCTAAAGAACAAAACTTTCACTGAATTTTTCCTTGAAATAGTTAAATTGTAGCCCATTAGCGTACACGGTAATTTTTCGTTTAATAAGGTAAATAATAAAAAATATTTCTATAATTAATTTTTTTCAATCACTGTAAAACGTTAGTTTTCCTTACTTTAACGTAATGTACTATATAACCAGTAGAAGTTTTAATAAACATCGTAAATAATGTTTTATTTTATACTACCTATAACATACATTATTTACAGCATGCACGCCTCTGGATGTTACGTTCGCGTGCACTTAGTTAGTGACATATTTAAACGGAGGCCATATTGACCGAACTTGTTTAACGGTGAGACAAAGTATACCTTTAGGTACATTCATATATACTTAATTGCTTTTATAAACTAACGCGGCAAGTCGAATAAGTAAAAAGATAATTAGAAAACGAAATAGTAAAGTGTATTCTTTGATCAATGCAGAGAATCATTTTGTAAAGCATATTACCGAAAAACATTAGAAAAACGACTAAAGACAGTATATGGGTACTTTGTCTTTCACTTTTTTTTCTTTTTAATTGCATTACATTGTGTTTTGTCCATAATAACTAGATTTTCTCTTGGTCATTATCCAAATGACAAATTGGCTGATATAGATTAATCTGAGGTTCGTGTTGAGGGTTGCATATGTATCTATTTGACTGGTTTCAATCAATCAACATTTTAGGACTGCTTCCGCATCTAGAGTCCCTTTTCCTGTTTTTAATCAGTATCTTGTAGTAAGGTCTCTGGCTGGTTTCAATTAATGTTTGGTTTCATGTGGCTTTTGGTTTTCGGACATCTTGTTTCCGTGTCCCTTTTTGGCTTTAGGTCATTTTGTTCGCGCCATCTTGTTTCGGTGTGCCTTCTAGCTACAATTCTTTGCGATAAATTGAAGTTCAATCTATCGCACAACCCACGAACTAACGACTGGCTTAACCCTCTTATTGTGATAACATTTTGGTTTCACTTATTGTGTTCGGGTCATTATGATCCGTGAGCGTATAGTTGTCGTTGAATTGATATAATAGTAAATAATAATAAGAAATAAGATGTAGTATTTATTATTTATTACATTTTATTACGTTATTTTATTTTTATTACATATTATTATAAATGTTATGAAAAACGTAGTAGTTAGGTATATACATTTATTTGTTACAGTCTTGACAGTAGTAATATACATGAGCTTTAGATAGGTATTTTGAAGTTTTATTATCATTTGAAGAGGGACAAAAATTACATCTTTTACGCTTGGTTGTGGTTCCTTGTTCCCTTACTTCGGCATTACTGGTTGAAGAACGTGACCTTATAACCATTTCAGCTGCAAGAATACTACGAGGGAGACGTTTTCTTTCTTGTAATAATATAGTGATCAAGAAATTACCCATTTCTTCAAGAAATAGTCGCCGTTTTGTAAGTTTTCCAGCATTCTATGTTAGAGTTACTTCGCACCACAGAACATAAGCGTCGTAAGCTGAAATGTCCATGATATTGTAAAAGATAGTCATTGCTTTTTTTTAGTTTGCCGTCTGCATGTGTATGTTATTATTAACTTTTGTAACATGTCTACAGCATCTTTAGTTTTGTTGTAATCTAAAACCATAAACGGCTTTTTATAATCTTGGTTACACACTCCGTTAGGCATGGTGCTCATGAGCGTAACATTTTTATTCCGTTTCGGAATATAGGAAACTATCGACGTGTCTTTGGTAAAGTAAAATTTTGGAGAAAGAAATTCATTCCTGTTGCAGACCAATACGGCTGGCAATTCAGGCTTATTTTTGCGAATAGTGCCAAGTATGGTTATTTTTATTTTCAATAGCATCTGCCCCAGATTGTACGAGGTAAAAAAATTATCACACGTTACGTTGTGACCCTTTAGACCATAAGTAAGGTCTAGTAGATCTCTTTTACCTTGACCTCGGCCTCTAAAAGGTACACGGTGCTCATCTGCTCTTATATTTTCGTTAACATTATAGAGCCTAGGTAGAATTCAATCCCTTCATCCCACAAGTCCCGTATGGGAGATAATTTATCAGTTTGGCGTCGTTGTGGTTAAGTTTTACCGTCAAAGCGAATTATTCGTGCAATTACATGAAACCGTGTAAGGACATCGTTGCTTTGAATATTGGACGACCTACATTTCCATCCCACAGACTGGCTCTTGCCTTTCCATGGATTTATACACTCCAGCTAGAAACAGTAGACCAGAATATGCTTTTAGTTCAACTAATGTTAGTTCTTGAAACGTGTCGCCACAAACTCTCTTGCCTTCTAAATTTGACATTTTCAAAATTAGGTTTACAATTTTGGGTGTGAAATATAAGAAGTACGCGGATTTTATATCAATTATTCGCGACGTAGCATACCTTGTTGGCCCAGGAATCAACGAAATAATGTTTGCTGCTGATAACCTTCTCGATTGATGTGTCTTTTCATTCCATACTATATTTCAATCTTACGTGATTATCCACATCAGCTTCATCTGAAATCGTAGCTTCCACTTCATCATCCGATTTGTTGTTATATATCTCGGTTTCGGACACACGGTCTTCTCCGTCACAAGCATTAGAATCACTATCAGAAACGCACAAAGGTTTCTCAAGTTCACTATCCGTAAGCACTTTCTCACTACACATTTTCAATAATAAATTTCAATTGTTAGGTATTTCTTATTAAAGTGTAGCATCAAGTTTGATATTTACTACGAAACTAACATACAGATGCCCACTGGCTGCATTTATAAGTGGAGCCACAAATAAGTATCTACAGGTTTACCGGTACGCAAATAACATATGCATATGCGCCATATTGCGCAATAATATGCCAAAATTATGTAAGTTATTTATATTTATGAAAATAAAACAAAACTAATAAAATACATTCTATGATAGTAATCTGCTTCTCGTTCTTCTAATTTGAACCACACAAATCACCGGGTCATATAGACCCAAACACAGTGAGTGTAACAAATGCATTAAAAAACTAATTATATTTTTCTAATATCAGTCTTGGTACACCGTTATTAGAGTAATGAAATAAAAGTCATGCAGTGGCAACGAAATATTTAAATAAATTAACGAATTATGCACATTAGAAGAATGCGATTGGGTCATATTGACCCGAACACAATAGGAACGTTAATCCTTCTTGTATTCGGATTGAAAGTCAGTTATTTCAATCGCATCAACTTTCAACTGCAATTTTTTAACAATAACCCCTGATTAGATCGCGAAAGAAAGTTTATTCTACAATTCCATAAATTCAAACGCATTTCTTATATATTTAAACACTAATTTCTCTATAAATTACAATTCGATGCTATTCATTAAATGTTCAAAAATATAAACACATGAATCACGCAACAAAATACTAAAATCCGCTATGTTGTTTACAAAATAAACGAAGAAATCGCTTTCGGAACGTCCAATTAGATTATCACGGTCACTTAGCGTTCTACTGAGACAGTAATTAAACATTTAACAGTACTCTGGTGATTAGGTTTTATGCAATGCCGCAAAATTCTGAAATTTCAATCATTATTCAAACATCAAATCTTATAAAAATTTCTATTGTGCAATATATCCATTGCCGTCTCTACAATTCTTACTTTTGACATTATTTACACCAACATAATTCTTTATATATTCAAATATTCTTACTTGTCACGTGGTCATGATTTTATCAAAAATTTGCTGTTAATTAAGACATTATAACTTATTTTGTGGTATCGTACATCATAATTCATGCAGTTGAACTTGATAACGAATAGATTCTTGGAAGCTTCTTGATTGTGTCGTTTTTATTTTGTCTTTTACGTATTCGGAAAATATTGGAAATTCTTACAAATAGCGATCGCGTTTAGAGTTTAGAGAAATATAAGTTTTGTTGTTTATCAAATTAAGATACATTCTTTCTACTAATTTTTTTGGGAATTACGTAGTTTCTTTATAAATAAGAGTTGTTTGTGATTTTAAGAATATCGTTAAATATAATCATTTTCCTTAAAATTGCGTCATTGGAAATTTACAGAATACTTTATTACTTTGTGTTTAAATATAGTAAAGAGAAGCATTTAATGCAGTTTATGAGTCGTTGTAGGCGACAAATTGGTCGGTTTTTCGATAGGATTTTTGGTCTTAAATAAAGAGTTTAGCTTTTTGGTACGAGGCATTAAGATATAGCGTCCTTATGAAAACTTTAATTTACAGGATATCGGTTATATTGATAACTCCCCCTTGTTACGTAGTTTTTTAATGATTGGATAATTTTGAGAAGTAGGGGAATAAAATCCGAGGTGGCGAGAGATGAACGCAGCTTAAGGTAGTCTTGATAAGGATGCCGTAACGTCAGGGCTCTTGTTTGCGACGCACAAAATTTGTTTGTTTGGAGGTAGTGAACTATTTACGCCATATCGGGAGGCTTAGTGAAGTATATCGTTGGAAGTACTTCCGTTGCCCTTAAGTTGGGGAATATTTTAGAGACTTTGTTCCTCCCGGATTAGTTTACCGTTATCCGTTTCTCGTCTAGGAAATTAGATGCGGTGTTGGATAAGTGCCGGTCATTAATGCTTCTTGGAGTTCCATCGCATCTTGTGTGCGGATCAATAGTAATATAGTTCAGGTTTTAGGTTTTTTGGATTGCTTCGTGTGTACAGCTAACCCCACAACGAATAACTCATGGTAAATAAATAAGCTTTTGGTTCTTGTAAAATAATAAGTGTTATTCAGAGCTTGTATATAGCTAAAGTAAACAAGTAACGTGGAAGTATAGGTGTTAGTGTAACGTACAGTCAATTGTAATATCAATAAAATCGCATTAGAAACAGAATCATTCACGAGTTGGATCAGACTTTCAATTTCGAGCGCAATTTCCACTTCGATCCTATTGCTGAGGCCACTGGACCAAGTTAAGGTAACCATTTCTGTGCACTGTATTGTTGTGGTTGACAAATGTTAATAAATATTTGTGTATACTTTATTATTTTTTTTGTATGTACGAACGGTTGAATACGCTGTCTTTTGAGGTTAACGTCGTATTATTATATCGTTTAAATTTTAATACAAGCGTATTCATCCATATTACAACCCAAATTTATTTGAGTGTTTCTTGTATCGAAATTATATGTGTCGAATGCGTTACAAGGAGAATGCAATTTATTTGTTATTTTGGCTTAGGAATAATAATTATAGTAATTTTTAGTAAAGACCGACGTTGTATCTAGCTAGTATCACCGCCTTTTAAGTAAACTAGGTGAGTTAATTTGAATTGAACGATATGATTGATGTAATAATTGAGTTGATATCTCGATGGTGGTTCTGTATAACCATATACCTGATTTCCCAATAATTAATAAAAGTAATTGTTGTATGATAAAAAATAAAATTTTGGAAAAAATCAAGTAGTCATAGGCATATCGTTGGGAATAAAATGCTAATGTACATTTCATTGTTGATTTTTTATTGCAAGAACAGGAACAGACATAATAACTTATGTTTATGTTTTAATTTTTCAAAATTGTTTACAACATCTTTAACAATTTTTAACAAACATTACTACTGACGAAGATAACTGTAAGTGTTATCGAAACGTTTAGATAGTATAATTTAAAGTACACCATTAAAAAACCCCAAAAAAGATAAGTATTTTATAATAACTTATTTTGTTTTTCAAATCCAGTAGGCATGCATTGTTACATTAAATAGTTGTCAATACTGTTGAATTTTAAATCAATAATCAAGTAGGTATCTGTCAAAGTTTTAAAATAATTAAATACTTTAGAGTAAATTTGTTAGTTTTGTAGTGTAACACCTAGTAGTAACAAATAGTTTTTAAAATGGTAAGATATACCAACACAGAAAAAAAAGAAATGTATGATATTTACAAAAAAAAATAAAAGAAATGCGGTAGCAGCGACAAGAATATATGAAAAAACATTTCCAGACAACCTTCTATTATGATGTTTTCAAGAATATCTAAAAATATGTTAGAAAATAGCTCTGTATCTAAGTTAAAAAATAAGTATGGCTTAAGACATACAGGTAATGATATAAATGTTCTAGCCCAAATAGAAATTAATTATAACGAATCATGTCGATCAATTGCCCGAGAATGTAGCATTTCGAAAAGCTGTGTAAATAAGATTATAAATAAATTCAAGTTTCATGATTATAAATATGTACCAGTACAAAAGTTGTATCCGGGGGATGCTGAAAAGCGACTTAGATTCTGTGAGTGGTTTAATGAAGAGGTAAGAAATGATGAACATTAAAATATTATGAACAGATGAAACCCAATTTACAAATAGCGGGATGTATAACAGAAAAAACACTCATTATTATGCAGCGGATAATCATCATTTGGTTAAAGAAGTTCGAAATCAGAGACGATTCTCTGTAAATGTGTGGTGTGGGTTGATTAACGATAAGTTAGTTGGGCCGTATTTTATAGATGGAAACTTAAATAGTGAAATGTACTTAAATTTCTTAAGAACCAAATTAGAAAATTATTTAGATGAGCTCCCTTTAGAAACCCTAAGAAATTTAGTATATTATCAACACGATGGTACACCTACTCACAGCGCAGTTAGAGTTTCTAATTATTTAAATAACAGATTTCATAACTGGATAGGGAAATCATCTCCTATAAGCTGGCCACCACGCTCGCCATGTTTAAATTCCTTGGATTATTTTTTATGGGGTTACATAAAAGATTCCGTCTATAAAACCCAATGTAGTGACATAGACCAATTACGTGATAGGATAGTTGTTGCTTGTAATTCGATTCCACCAGAAATTATAAGAAAATCGGTTCTACAAATGAACAGGGGGGTGCAAGTGTGCATCCAACAGGAGGGGCATCATTTTCAGCAATTATTATGAATTCTATTATTTGTTTAATTTTTTTACTGTTTCTTGTTGAATTTTAGACATTCAATAACTATTGATTCTCTTAATTACTAAATGACAAACTCTGTTTATGTGTTTATGTTTTTTGCTTGTTATTAGAATAAAAAATCAACCATTGACTGTACGTTAGCATTTTATTCACAACGATATGCCTATGACTAATTGATTTTTTCCAAAATTTAATTTTTCATCATACAACAATTACTTTTATTAATTATTGGGAAATCAGGTATATGGTTATAAAGAGAATATTTTCCTTTATCTATCCTTGTAGAAATCCAATATGGCGTCCGTAAGGAAAAAAAAAGTTGACTATCGTCATTCAGAATTTAGTATTCCTGGTAGAATTTTATTAATGCCAGTGTACCCGTATCTACGTCTTATGTAAGTGTACCAAATTTTATTGCAATCAGTTAAGAAATATAGAAGTTATGGCCGATTTTCCAAATTCGAGTTTTCAGTTTTTTCAGGATATTTCAGGAACGGGAAATGATAAAGCCAAATTTTTAATGGATTCTGGACGAGCAGAAAATATCGCAACTTTTTTGTAATATAACCGACCTTGTAACTATTATAGTTACCGAGATCCCAATATATCACAATCAAAAAGTGGACACCCTGTATATAATACATGTGTTTAGGTTAATGGTTTTTTTAGTGTAAACCAATTTATTATACACCATAACCTTTACGCACATTTGAAATGTTTGTTTTTTGTGAAATTGAGTCATTGAATTAACGTCAATATTTTTGCGTATTTGGAGTAAAGGAATTACGTTCGAAAGATATCATTGATTATTGAATTATAACGTAACCTTTAAAGGCTGATGAGTTAATGCATTATATTACTTTCTTGAATTTGAGCATATTTTTTGGCCGATTGATTGATTTAATTTCAAGTGGCTGATATAATTCAAGTTGAAGATAAGCCTTAATAGACATACCATAACGTAATTGTGGAGTAAATATGTCGTGGATCGAAGAGCTGGCTTACTACATGCCAGTGATAGTTTTACGAGAGGTCGCAATTTTTTTTTGAAGCAAATTTTGAAGGAATCAACATCCCGATTGTGGAGATCATTGATTGATTGCCAAACAGGTAAGCGAATTTGATTGTTTATTTATTTATATGGCAGTTGTATATTTTCCCGAATTGAGGTATCGATTGAGGTAGGATTGTATAAATTTTCGTTAGCGTTTAGTTTTGTTGTGACGTATTTTTCGTTTAAAATTGAATGATTAATTACTGCATTGATCAGTTAATTTTTGGTTGTTTGAGCCAATGATTTTAGCGCTAAGTTTATATAAATATTTAATGAGCTTTAGTTTTATTATCGCAATTGTATAAAGCTTATAAGATTTAATTGAAGTTTGGGTGAACTTAGCGTAAATATTTTTGGAGTAGAATTTTAGTACAAGTGAGAGTATTTTATTATTGGGTGGCCATGTAAGATCTAGTTCATGACGTTTTCCCGCTATAAATGTTTTTAACAGGTCGCGCCTTTTTGACATTTCTCCGGATTTTGACATTTTTGGAGTTGTAACGAGTGTGCTTGTGTAGCATTAAGTTAGAACCCCGCCCACATCACTGAGCTATGCTGCGCACAAATTGCCTTTACGGGCTTGATTCTCTAATGAGTATTTGGCCTGTAACAAACTCTAAGTTTCAATAACATCTTTAGTGATATTATAGGATACGTTAAAAGTGTCAGTAGCCTAACAGGAGTCGCGCTTCATAAAATATCCCCTGACAAATTTCTCGCCCGTAATACTCATTTACGCGAATAAAATGTTATTTTATACAATATAGTCCGAAATGGATGCTCAATTAGTCTTGATAAAATAAACAGTACCTTTACTTCAACATTATGTTTAAAACTGTTTTTAAAATTATTTCTTTACTTATTGGATAGAAGTTGTATATTTTCCCGAATTGAGGTAGTACATACCGATATCGACGTTTAGAACATTTTAGGATTGTATAAATTTTCGATAGCGTTTAGTTCTGTTGTACGTATTTTTCGTTTAAAATTGGATGATTAATTACTGCATTGATCAGTTATTTTTTGAGTGTTTGAGCCAATGATTGTAGCGCTAAGTTTATAAAAATATTTAATGAGTTTTAGTTTTATTATCGCAATTGTGCAGCTTTTATATAAAGCTTATAAGATTTGATTGAAGTTTGGGTGAACTTAGCGTAAATATTTTTGGAGTAGAATTTTAGTACAAGTGAGAGTATTTTATTATTGGGTGGCCATATAAGATCTAGTTGATGACGTTTTCCCGCTATAAATGTTTTTAACAGGCCGCGCCTTTTTGACATTTCTCCGGATTTTGACATTTTTGGAGTTGTGACGAGTGCCCTTGTGCAGTATTAAGTAAGAACCCCGCCCACATCACTAAGCTATGCTGCGCACAAATTGCCTTTACGGGCTTGATTCTCTAAAGAGTATTTGGCCTATAACATACTCCAAGTTTCAATAACATCCTTAGTGACATTATAGGATATGTTAAAAGTGTCAGTAGCCTAACAGGAGTCACGCTTCATAAAATATCCCCTGACGATTTCTCGCCCGTAATGCTCATTTACGCGAATAAAATGTTATTTTAAACAATATAGTCCGAAATAGATGCTCAATTAGTCTTGGTAAAATAAACAGTACCTTTACTTCAACATTATGTTTAAAACTGTTTTTAAAATTATTTCTTTACTTATTGGATAGAAGTAAACGGATACATGAATCTATATAAAAATACGTTACTTATTAAATATTTTTCTAATAGTGAGAGTCAACACTGTGAAATCGTAAATATTCGATAAATCAAACTTTTTTCATCTTTTGGAGTGTATTTACGTAATCATTATACATCATTATCCAAATGTACTCACAAGTGTTTTAAGTTTTAAGGCGTATTGTATTTAAACTAATCACAAGGAAATATTTTGAAAAAGGTTTTAAACTGAGGTATTCCATAAGAACTCCTTGTTTTGATTTTAAAATATTATTGTGTTTATATTTTTGAAAAGCACACGAAATGGGCGTTCTAATGGTGGAAAAATCATATATGGTCTTAAAAAACAATAGTTTATGCCATAAGCAAGAAACGTGCTATTCTCGTCAAGTAGCCAGTTATAACAATTTTTAAAAGTACAAAAAATTGACAATTGAAGAATAATGAACAAATGAAAAAGACAGAAAACAATTGATAAACCACAGAAGGGATAGTTTCAAATTCGACCCATAACACCCATTTAGCCTTTATTCCTTCATACGCTTTAACTACAATTTGCACGAAATCTGGGCACGCTGTTATTTATTAGTTATTAGTGCGTAATTGTTAGTTACTTTATAAACGAACCTTATGCATGTTAGTAAAATCATTTGACGATAGCTGCTTGTTAAACATTATAATAGAGACAAAGAATCAAGACAAACATAGCATATTCGAAAGCAAGTGGCCAGTTCTCATCAGTATGGCTAACACCGCATTAAAATTGACACCGACAAGATATTAAAAAAGGATTTAATGATTGTTATATTCATTTATGACCCTTTAATTATTTTACATCATACTTTCCAATGGTCCTAAGTTTTTAGATACTTTATATGTACAATAATTTATGACTACGCGTGTGCGCAAATAAAATAATAAAATCAGAATTTTATAACTCGAAATTAAACCCCCTCGTCTAATATTTGTAGTCTTACAAACCATTTAAATGCGATAAAATTATACTGCAGGTGCTCACCTATACCTCAATAAGTGTAATTTGAAATGAAGTTTAATTTGTGACCACTAAAACAAAATTAATTATGTACATCTTGAGTTTTATTGCACTCAGCGAACGCAATTCAATTTTCAATTTACTCTGTGTTTATTTTAATTAGACATTTTTATTCCAGCTTGTTAATAAATAATCTTTACACAAATTTTGATTTTATTATTTAAAAAATGATGTACGGTGAATCTAATTTACAAAGTGGAATGTATTGGAATATTTCCAGCCAAATGGAGCAGTTTTTAATAAAACAAGGTCTACGTTACAAATTTTAGTGCACACAACATAGTATTGTAAGTGTAAATATTCATTCTAAACAGAATATTCAATGTTAATAAAAGGAAGCAAATAATTAACTTCCTTACTACAAACAGTGGTAATTAAAATTGTAATTATTCTTAAATCAGTTAATAAGGATTACATTATCAAGTTACCTTACGATACATCGTTCTTTAAACTAAACCACCCATACATTTTCCACATTTCGATGCTCACCATTGCTATCTCGGGTAATAGAAGAGATAGGGCAACGGTAAATAGGGAATGTTTCGAAGAATTCAGTGCTCACAACAAATCTCATTTCAAATTCACCTTAACTTTCTCCAATTTTAAGATTTTTGAAAAAACCAAAATTTGTCAAATTCAATTTTCCTCAATTACTCGATAACGCCTCTCGCGACCGCTGTTAACAATTACATTATTTAGTTATTAGCATTATCTTTTGTTTTTCTTATGGTGGCCATATTGAATTTTTGGCTAGTTATGTAAGGCTTAAAAAGAGTTTTTCAACGATGTATAACATGCCTCGAAAATCTTTATGTATAGGGGATATATTAAGCAATTTAATTAATCTGTAATATGTAATCAATAGGCTTTGAAATTAAACACCAATGAGAAATGAAAGCGAAACAATGCGCTAAGGAATACTGTAAAATAAATACAGTAGTCTCTCGGTAATCCGACAAATATCGGACCGGAGCACTGCCGGATTACCGAAAACGCCGGATTACTGGAAAATCTCGAAAAAACGCATGTAAACGTTGAAAATTTAGTTATAATTACAAAAAATGCAAAACAGTACAAAAATAAGTACATAATAACTCACGTTATTCAATTGAAGTAGAAGGTTTAAAATAGTTGTCTACTGTCTTCTGCTTTTTAATTTTGAAAGAAACTTTGAATGTTTCATCTTGCAATCTTTTGAACACAGACACAATTTTCTTCTGCCCAGGAAATCGATGTTGCAAACGAAGCTGTGGCTGCATCGTGAGGAGTCATTTTAATAGCTGTCGCTTCTTCCCCACCTTCGTAGTCGTCCTGTACCTCTCTTGTCACTTCCTCTATTGTTTCATCGTCTTTTTTTTTTTTTATGATTGTGGACCTGAACAGGCTAAATAAGGCCTATCGTGCTAAAGCACTCAGGAACACTTAGGAGGATGGATAGAGGGATAATGAATTGCCAATAGATGCCTATAATACCTTAAATTTTCTCATATCATAAGTGAGAGGAAAACAGGAACTAGGGAGATCATTCCAGAGTTTAGAAGCCGTGCAGAAAAATGTGGATTGCGCCCGTTTGGTACGACAAGTGGAGATTTGTACTGCATACTGATGATGTGAATGAGCGAACCGAGTGATTCTCGCGAAGATAGCCGGAGATGGTATCAAAGAATGTAATTCACCAGCACAATAGCCGTTGTAATAACGATAATACAAAGAAAGAACTGAAACCATCCTTCTATGCTCAAGGGACTGTATGTGAGAAGTTAAGGACGGGTCGTTTATAAGCCTAATCGCTCTCTTTTGAATACGATCAACGATATCGAGAGCGTATTGGGGAGCACTAACCCAAAGGTGAGAATTATATTCCAGATGAGGCCGAATTTGGGCCTTATACAGCAGAAGGAGTTGTCGAGAGGTAAAGTACTGCTTAGATCTGTACAAAAAGCATATTTTACGAGCAGCTGTTTTGGAAGATGGTCAACCCATGAGAGATTTGAAGATACAGTCATACCCAACAGAGTAATAGAGTCTGAAAACTTAAGAACTGAGCCATTCATACTTACAACAGGAAATGATCGATCTTTTTGGCGGACATAAGGCAACACTGAGTTTTGTTAGCATTAAATTTAACTAGATTATTGCTTCCCCATTCGAGAATACGTTGAATGTCTTTGTTGATTGAATTTGCCATTTCAGCTTTAATTTCTTGATTTGACATAGAAGGTGGATTATCACTATGAGTAGACTGAGATGAACTACAGTGAAGAGTGCTATCGTCAGCAAAGCAATGGATGGGGTTAGTTGTTGAAGAAATAAGGTCGTTTATGTACAGCAGAAAAAGTGTAGGCGCTATAAGGGATCCCTGTGGTACGCCCGCTTCTTTTGAAAAAAAGCCATCAACTACGACACGTATTCGTCTTTTATCAAGGAAACTAGAAACCCAGTTGATGAGCGTATCATTTAACCCAAACGAGGTGAGTTTGGTAAGTCTGTCGTTAACTGGTGGTTTTCCTCTTATTCGCCGGTACGCAACACGCCTATCATCCGTTGTCAAGTTGTCATCCGGTGAATCTACGAGTTGTTGGTTGACCATTTCTCGCAGTAGGTTAACTTCTCTCTCTTCAGGGGCTGCCGTGTTTAGACCATCGTTTTTGTATTAGTCTGGTAGTGGCATGCTCGGCCATAAGCTTTTCCAAGAGCAAATGATTACTTTCTCGCTAAGTATTTCCCAAGCGTTGGCAAGTGAACACACCACATTTTTCAAATTGCTTTTAGTGATTTTATCACACTTTGGTCCTTAGATAAAAGGTTCTTTTGTAATACATTTTAATCGTTTGGGTCACATTTTGGTCCATCAGCTGTAAGATCGGCGTTACATTCGGTGGCAAGAGCATCACACAAATAAAACTGTCTGATGTGTTCAACTCAACTTCATCGGGGTGGCCAGGACAGTTATCTAAAATAACGAAGGCTTTTGGTGCCAGTTTCTCTTTCTTGAAAAATTGTTTAACTGAGGGTACAAATAGTTCATGAAACCATTCAGCGAATACGGATTTATTCATCCACCCTTTGCTCTGGTTCTTGTAGTCAACCGGAAGTTTAACATTTTTAAATGCCTTTCTTAACCTTACCTACGACTAACATGGTCATCTTATGTGTGCCACTTGCATTTGGACAAAGACTGATCGTTACCCTATCTTTAGCTCATTTTAGTCTAGGAGCACTAGTTTCTTCACGGTAAACAACACACTCTCGTCAGCGTTGTACACTTGATGAGCCAATTTGCTGGATAACCTGTTGAAATCTCTCTTTATACGGCTCGACAGCGTTTGCGTCACATGGCAGTTTTTCACCTGTCGTACTCAACATTCTGATACCACAACGCTGTTTGAATGTTTGCAACCAGAAATCGGTGTATGCCTACTACGTTCTTGTAAAAACCAAGAATAGAGGCTATCATCAGTTTCAGGAAACTCTAGACTTTTTAATGTCTGCCGTTTACTTTTCAAATGTTCATTTTTCTTAAAAAACGACTTTATTTTATCGCTATTCTTCCTTATATCGTGTATCGTAGCTCGACCAACACCATATTCGTTAGAAACATTGGTTATGTTATCGATCTTTTCAAGCCGCTTTAAAATTTCGTTTTTATCCACCAAGGATAACGTTTTATATTACGGTTGAACCTGCACAGCTCACAACACATAATTTGTATATTGATATGTAGCTTACACTGTATAAATATCCTCACGGAACAAACAGCACATAATGAGCACGAGGCCCGGCGCGATCGGAACCGAGTGACAGTTACTAGCTGAGTGTTGATCCTCTACTGAGCGTCTCTTTCAAAAATGCCGGATCACTAGGAGTGCCGGAAAGCTGAAATGCCTGATTACAGAGGAACTACTGTAATAATAAAAATAAAACGAGGAGATGCTGACGTTTAACTTCATACTAACAAAAAATTTCCCAATAAAATTAGTAATCCATGGAATTAAACGTTAGTATAAAACAAAATGATGCTGCGAAAGTACAATTAATGCTACAGAGATTAGTTATGTAAAACGTTGGATACTGGTAGTTGTTGATAAGTAATTATTATTGAGTATTAACATTAATAAGTATTGATAATGACACATAAATATTCAAACGAAGAAAAAGTTGATAAGGTTGGAAGTGTACTTCAAAGCAAATAGAAACTCTGAAGATACATGCACGAGTTACGCTTAGCGCTTTCCGGAAAGACACAACCATACAGGACACGTTTTAGCAGGACAATTAGGAATTTACTGAACTTTGGAAGTCTCTAACAAAAAAGAGTCAACTACGCCTGAGCAATATTTTGCGAAACGTTACAAACAATCCAAGCACATCAGTTCACTGAGTGGCTCGAGAAACTGCTATTCCAAAATACACTGTTCAGAAAACCTTGAAGAAAAATATATACCACCCTTACAAACCAACAATTACACAAGGTTTAAACGATAATGACTATCACAGAAGAGTAAAATTTAGCAGGTGGGACCTACAAAAGTGTGAAGATGATAGCCTACTGCAAATCTACATTTGGTAAAGCAAAGAAAAATGAAATTTTGTTTATATCTTTATTTTGTTTTTTGAATTTATTTTCGTTTTAGATAGCCACTTAATATGTGCTTTCGTCTTTGATTACAATTTAACAGATATTTGGAGCTACTAACAAACCAGATAATACGTTCTTTGAGACAAATTATTAATCCTGACGACATGCAAAACATCTGGTTCCAGCAGGATGGTTACCCGGCCCATAACACTCGTGACGTGCTACATTTTTTGCGAGAAAACTTGAATGAAAGAGTGATTTCAAATAATGGACCAGTGCAATGGCCTGAGAGATCACCCGAGCTTACCCCCCTGGACTATTATTTATGGGGTTGCCACTAAAAATCAAGCATTTAATTGTGAACCTCCAGAAACTAGGGAAATTTTAGAACAAAGAGTGCTGGATATTCAACGAGAACACACTTCGTAGAGTTTGTAACTCTGTAACAATAAGGTGTCACAAGTGTGTGGAATAGAGTGGTCGTCATATTGAACAGTTTTTTTTAAGTGACTGAACTTTTAGTACTGTTTCTTTACCATTTACTTTAATGAATTTTCTTATCTTTTCGTTATTTTACAGTATTACATGTCTTTTTCGCTTTCATTTCTCATTGGTGTTTAATTTCAAAGCCTACTAATTTCATATTAGATATTAATTTAATTTTTTGTTAATATCTCCCCTACAAATAAAGATTTTCTAGGCATGTTATAAATCGTTGAAAAGCTGTTTTTAAGGACTACGTAACTAACCAAAAATCAAATATGGCCACCATAAGAAAAACAAAAGATATCGCTAATTACCTGGAAACAAATAAATATCGGGGGTTCCTGTTTACACCGAAATGTTTATCTTAAAAAAGTGTCTGAATAATGTAAAGGTTTTTAATAGCGGTCGCGCCAGGCATTATCGAGTTATTGAGGAAAATTGAAATTGACAAATTTTGATTTTTTCAAAATATCTTAAAATTGAAAAAAGTTTGGGTGAATTTGAAATGAGATTTGTTGTGAGCACTGACTTCTGCAAAACGTTCCCCATTTAACCGTTGCTCTATCTCTTCTAATAACCGAGATACCATTGGTGAGCATCGAAACGTGGACACAGTGTATAGTCACGAAAATGTTGATATTGGCTGTTTTTAAATAGTTAGAAAGTACATTCGTCTATATTAAGTAAACTAGTTCAAATATATAAATAATAGCAAAGAATTATACTTGAATGGTCGGTCTGTTAACTTTTTTTGGGATTGTCGTATAAGATTAAATTGAAGCTTAACGGTATTAATAGGGGTATCAAAAGGTCTAGAAATAGCATTTCGAGTACAAATACAGATACTATCACAAGAAGGTACACGATGATAAGTTCACTATGGTTTATGCAGGTACAAAATTTTCTAAATATATAAATTAGTGATTCATATCTTAATAAATACCTATTATCTATTTTCGCAGGCAAGGCAAGAAATATTCAAAGTTAATAGTGTGAAATATAAGAATTACTAAATCTATATTTTATTATCCTATTAAAAAATATCCTGAGACCATTAATTTCTATTTTATTTATAGAATAATTGACTATGCATATAGCGTATGATAATGGGTCACGTAAAATTTATTGATATTATAAAAACCTAGTACCTATGCATTACGAAAACAAAATCATTTTAATATTTAATTGATGTAGTTAAGTTTATAAGAATTTTTTTTATTAAGTAGTATTAGATTTCTGAGTAAGAATATTAAGTACCTATAATTTAAATGAGGGTTATGCGTGAAGAAAGTCTAGACCATGCATTAGTAATTATCGAATTTTATTGATTCTGGTTTAACTTTCATATCTAATAAATCCATATGCAATCGAAAATATGTTATCCTTTGAAAATGAAACAACACTGAATTCTATAGAGTCGATACTGTTAGAAAAATTACAATAAAACAGAAACAAAGATAAAAAATATTCAGTGTGCGCAATTTTATTATTCGATTACAAGTGCAAAAGATTAAAATACGGAAAGCCGCAATATATCCGAGCGGTGGAGCCGCAATGTTAACAGAAATACTTTCTCACTGGATACTTCAACACACTTGGGTCAGCGTTTCTCCAACATCAGTATTCCTTCCCAGAAGTGAAAGTCTGGAAGTTTGTGAAAATATTCATCTAGGGCCTCTCAACTTCTTTATTGGATACGAAGCGCTTACCAGAAACAAATTTATTTAAGATTGGGAACAGATGGAAATCTGGGTGTGACAAATTAGCAGTTTTCCAACGTACCTTTGCGTACAACTGCGTTGTCCTGGTGAAAGATGATTTATTTCTTCTTCAAGCCAGGCCTCTTCTCGCGAATTTTGGCATGCAGCTGGTCAAGAAGGTTAGAATAATATTCGCCTGTAATTGTTCTGCCTTTTGCAAGGTAATCAATTAACACGATCCCTTTCGCATCCCAAAAAACGCCGGCCATTACCTTTCCGGCGTATGCGATCGATTTCGCTTTCTTTGGCTCTGAACCACCGGCTTCCACCCTCTACTTGAACTGCTGTTTCGTTTCTGGCGTATAGTGGTGGACCCATGTCTCATTCATGGTGACAAATGTGACAAAGGTTGATGCGAAAATCGTTTGCGCATTTGCTTTTGATCGGCGGCACCCATCTTGCGCAGAGCTTTCGAATCCCTAATTCTTTGTGCGAGATGTTTACTCGCCTATCGATACCATTCACTTTTTCAATGGTTTCTGGCGTGGTTGCGGTTTTTGACCGTCCTTCACGTGGGTCATCTGCGAGGGGTATGCGACCATGTTTAAATTCAGCTGTCTACGTGTTAACGGTTGATATGGAAGGAGCAGAGTCCCCGTAAACCTGTGTCAACATCGGATGAATTTCATTAGGGGTTAATCCATCCAAAAGACGAATTTCATGACCGCACGGTATTCAAGCTTTTCCATTTTAACGAAATCACGTAAGACATCTACTGCAAAAATGCGTGTAAACAAACCACTTGAAAGAACAAGTTGAAACTTGTCATACGAACTAATGACACGTGCATCCAGACAGTAGACATAAATTTTTCCCGATTACCAGGCCGAGAACCATTCATCTTACCCTCGCAATAGCTATTTTAATAGCGCAAAGTGGTACATTGCCGCTCTTAGCGAGAAGTTTAAGCGGCAATGTCACTTTGTGCTCGAATTACACACATGATTTTTTGTAAATGTTTGTTAAAGTTAATAATTATTGATAACCTCAAAGGAGGGGGCACGTTTTAAATGTAAAATACCTTTCGGTCAGAATTTAACCAAATTTTGATATGTTCTAGAACTTGACCAATTGATCAAATGTCTTCATTGTCCGAAAGCTCAAAGCTCAACAGTTTTTGATATACAGGGTCTGTAATATCACTATTTGATACATTCAATATATCATAAAATGGACATTTTTGCCAATATTAACGCAAAACTTAGTGGAATGTTATTTTTTTGTGCTACTGGTTACAACCTTTTCATTACTTTCATTATTTTTGTACATACACCTGATATACAGGGTGATACCAAATATATGTATCTGAAAAGAATTATACGGTGGTATTGTTTTGATATTTTGGTGAATGGAAGTTAACACACACACACACACGCACGCACGCACGCACGCACGCACGCACGCACGCACGCACGCACGCACGCACGCACGCACGCACGCACGCACGCACGCACGCACGCACGCACGCACGCACGCACGCACGCACGCACGCACGCACGCACGCACGCACGCACGCACGCACGCACGCACGCACGCACGCACGCACAGACACAGACACAGACACAGACACAGACACAGACACAGACACAGACACAGACACAGACACAGACACAGACACAGACACAGTCACAGACACAGACACAGACACAGACAGACACAGACACAGACACAGACAGACACAGACACAGACACAGACACAGACACAGACACAGACACAGACACAGACACAGACACAGACACAGAACACAGACACAGACACAGACACAGACACAGACACAGACACAGACACAGACACAGACACAGACACAGACACAGACACAGACACAGACACAGACACAGACACAGACACAGACACAGACACAGACACAGACACAGACACAGACACAGACACAGACACAGACACAGACACAGACACAGACACAGACACAGACACAGACACAGACACAGACACAGACACAGACACAGACACAGACACAGACACAGACACAGACACAGACACAGACACAGACACAGACACAGACACAGACACAGACACAGACACAGACACAGACACAGACACAGACACAGACACAGACACAGACACAGACACAGACACAGACACAGACACAGACACAGACACAGACACAGACACAGACACAGACACAGACACAGACACAGACACAGACACAGACACAGACCCAGAAACAGACACAGACACAGACACAGACACAGACACAGATACAGACAGACACAGACACAGACACAGACACAGACACAGACACAAACACAGACACAGACACAGACACAGACACAGACACAGACACAGACACAGACACAGACACAGACACAGGCACAGCACAGACACAGACACAGACACAGACACAGACACAGACACAGACACACACACACACATATATATATATATATATATATATATATATATATATATATATATATATATATATGTCCATTTAAATTATTATTGCAAGTTAAGTCCCCTAGACGTCCGTTATACAGAGTGTTTCATTTCTTTAATAGATGTTATTGAGTATTATTATACTTCCTAGTTAATTTTCTGGTAACTTAATTGAAATGTCTATATTAAAATAAACTATTTGCTAACTGTATATACCTACATAATAGTCACGATGTGTTTATACTGATACTGGGTGTCCAAGTACAAAGGACCAAAGCGATATCTTAAACTTCATATAGGTACGGAAAAAACCGTTAACATAAAAAATCCCTTGCAATTGGATGTCTTTGCGAAATACAAAGCTTTTGGAGATTGACAGATAGAAAGGTTAGATGTGCTTCATTTATTATGCTCACTATTTTCTAATAAAGTTATATTTAGTATTTACTTATTCGTTTAAACCAAAACAGTAATGTGGTATTGCGCTTTTTCTTCTGCTTTTATTCGTACAATTAGACTTTTTTCTGATTTTGCACTTTTCTTTCCGTTTTTCATACTACAATTATTATGTTTTTCTATTCCCAAACTTATAAAATGACAACAATATAGTAGGTGGCTATGAAACGTCAAAAATTAATCCACTAATTAAGTGATATTGTTGATGCTTAGTTGCAAATCTACTTTTTGAATTAAAATCGTTGAAGAGTTTATGTGAAAAACGAATCGAATTCCATGTTTTGCTTGTGGAAATTCTTTAGTTCCTAGGGTTGTGGTGAAAATAAGTGGTGAGGTAAATGCAAGAAAGCGGGAAATTGTGATTGCACGTCGCCGCGAAGCAAATCTACCAGAGCGGGTCATAATAGAAGAAACTCGAATCTGCAATGTCTGCAATATTTCTATTCAAGCAATAGACAATAACCCAAATTGTTTGCTACAAAGACCAACTCACTTATGCTGCATTTGTAACGATATACATAAAATATCCATGAAAGGTAGAATAAATATTTTTGTTGAGAGAGATATCGCGCCGCGTAAACTCTTTTATCTGCTGCGGCATTCTGAATACATTCCAAATAAACCGCAAGCATACCAACAGCTTCATTATTCGTAAAACGCTTTTTGAAAGCACAAAAATTGCCCTAAGTAACGCGAAAGTATTGAAAATTTGAGGATTATGTATGTTTTGTTTAGGTATCTGTTTCCATTGCCGCAATTTCTAGGTAACCTATTCAGAGCCGAAAGTGAAACTGCAGTTTTGTCTACCCATAAGAGGCCTCAGCAATCCACAGATTGATGGTCAGCATTTCAAGCATTTACGGGGGCATTGAAAACCTTCCTCCTTTAAATCGGTCCTTTTTAGGGCCACAACTTACATAATAGAAACAATTCCAGAAAAATATAGTTAAAAAAAATAAAAATTTAAGGGGTTTTCGTATAAAGTTTTCTTTGGCCGATATTTTAGGTTAGGAACAAGATATCGAGATGCGGTTTTCGCGAGCTTGTTTAGGTGTCATTTAGCTACTGGTTCATGAATAAAAGTCATACCAATGCATTTAATTTTTTTGCGAAAATTAACCGTTTCTGTCGGAATGTCAAACAAACCGCTCTAGCAACGACATGTGAAACTAACAAAACTTCAATTATTTTAACATTTGTAGCCCAAGAAAAGCTCTTTTCAACCCGTTCAAGTTTGTTAAAATCGGATTAGCCGTTTCGAAGATACGGGGGGTGATTTAAGGAAACCTTTGAATACCCCCACTACTTTATTTTGATAGATAGGTCAAAAAGTGCCAAACAAAGAAAGTTCAGATTATTCTCGACTTCAAAGATCAGTTATTTTTTTATTAGGTTAATATAGCAGAATTCACAGAAACATTACTTTTTTATATTCAAGATTGGAGTTACGCCCCCTAGCGGCCATTTCAGAAACTTGAAAATATTTTCCAGGTTTTCGTATTGGCCATTTTAGTAACTTTTTTTTGCGCAAGCCTCTACGATGGATAGTTTCCCAGATACAGTACCTCGCATTCTTAATTGTCCACCCCGTACCTGTGCAATTAATTATTTATGAATAAAGTGGGTTTTATTGGTGGTTCTTTCCCACAATAGTACATTACCGGGTTGAACCATCATTGCGCAAAGCTCGTTAATTTTAATTTGAGTAGTTTAATTTTTTTACCTGCCCCACATGATGCAACACTTAACTTCATCCAACCTGTTTTATGCGTTTTATACATTTGCATATGTATATTGTATATATACAACCATTATGTAAATTGACACATCCTATACAATCTGTATTGTCATAAGGAAATGAATTGATTATTATTATTATTATTATTATTTATTAATTTTTTTTTCTTCACGTGTTACCACGGTTGGATTCTGCTCAATAACCGGCTTGTAATAAGCAAGATGAATGATATATTATCGCTTAACGTTTAATACTTTTCTCATTATGTTGCAAGTTGCAAGGATAACTGCTGTTTGCATTGGAATATAAAGGGAAGCTGATAGTCCAATGGTTTTAAGGTTTTCCGTTAGTTTTTGAGGAATTTCTCCGGTAGAGCCCAAAATTATTGGTACGACTTGAATTTCCGTAAGCCTCCAGACTTCTTTTATTTCTTGAGCAAGTGGTAAATATTTCTCAATTTTTTCCGTATGTTTTCTATCTATATTTATGGGAGCAGGTACAGATATTTCGATGGAAAGCATTTTGTTGTGTGTCTTGTCTAGCATACATATGTCTGGTCTGTTATGTTGAATTGGTCTGTCAGTTAATAGGTCCCTGCCCCAGTACAATTTACATACTTCGTTTTCCATTACTGATTGTGGGGTATACATAACTGCTGATTATGTGTTCTATGTTTTCATTACCAACTCCACACATTCGACATTTGGTACTGGTAATATTGACATCCTTTAACATATATTTCAAATATGATCTAGTGGACACAACTTGGTCTTGTATCGCGCATGTAAAACCTTCTGTTTCCGAAAAAATGTTTCCTTGTTTTAACCATGACACAGATGTTTGTTTGTTAATGTTATTTTGTTCTAATAAATTGGCATATCTTCCATGCAATTCTTTTTGTAACCATTTATTTCTAAGATATGTGATCGAGTAATCGACATCCATTTGATACTGTTTACTGTTGAGGTTTAAGGGCGTTAAGTTTTTATCCATGTTTACAATAGAGTTGTATAGATTTGATGTTTCAGCCCTTTTGTAAAAATATGAGCGTAGGTGTGTTATCTGATCTTTAAGTCTTATACGTAGATCTACTATACCTCGACCTCCCATGTTTCTAGGTAGGTGAAAACGTTCTTTACATGCTTTTGGGTGGTGTGCACGATATTTTGCGTAACTTGTTCTTATTAGTCTGTTAAGCTCATCTAGATCTGTAGGAGTCCATTTAATAATACCAAAACTATAACTAATGACAGGTATTGCAAAGGAATTTGTTGCTTTAGATTTATTTAAAGAAGACAGTTGGGATTTAAGTATGGCATTCAATCGTTGTTTAAACTTTTCAATCAGTTGTTTTTTCATTTCATTCTTGTCGATGCCTTGTGACTAATATTTATATGACTCATGCCTGTTCATTGAAGTTATACTTCCTTCGCCAGTTCTGTGTAACAATATATAGTCCTCTATTTGGCACCATACTCCTTTACGTAAATGGTTTGTTTTGCATTTATCTACCACAAAGTTCATTTTAATATCCGTTGAAAACTGTTCTACTGTTCGAAGTAGTCTTCTGAGGCCTGCGTTTATATTGGATAAAAGTTTGATATTATCCATATACAACAGATGGCTTAGGCTTTCTTGCGTTGGTGTTATATTGTATCCACTGTCTTTTGTATTTAGGGCATTACTAAGTGGGTTAATGCTATGCAGAACCATAATGCGCTTAAAGCATCGCCTTGAAATATGCCACGTTGGATGTTGATATGCAGATCGACATTGGTGTTATTATGAACAATATTAGTTTTCCACATTGTCATCGTTTTACTAAGTAGGTTAATTATTTGTGGGTCTACTTTATAAAGTATTAAACAATCAATCAACCAAGAATGCGGAACACTGTCAAAAGCTTTCTGATAGTCTAGGTACGCAGTATGTAAATCTTTTTTGTTCTTTTTAGCATTTTCAGTTATGACGGAATCAATTATTAGTTGGTCTTTGCATCCTTGAGTTTTTCGTTTACATCCCTTTTGTTCCTCAGCACACAGGTTATGTTTTGATAAATGATCATATATTTTATTGGCCAATATACCGGTAAGTAATTTATATATTGTAGGGAGACACGTTATCGGACGATATTTAGATAGATCTGTTACAGATGGTGTTGTTTCCGGGAGAAAATAGTTGTTTCCATGCATCGTAAAACTTGGTATTGTACTAGAGTGTATAAGAGCTTCATTTATTTTCTCTTTTCCTTTGATAAGATTCACGATATCTTCGTAACCGCTTTGCAAATACTTGAAGTTTTTGTTTAAGATGGTTTAAAATTTCAGTTGTTGTGTTATTTTTCTCATCTATGTATTTCCTTATGATATCCTCTGCTTTTCTTTTAACCTTAGGTAATGTATTTAAAAGCGTAACATATTGTGTAAGGATTCCTATTTCTTTTCTGATTGCTTCTACTTTTTTCTTTAACCTTGTTTCCCAAGCAGGTAGTTTTTGCTTCATTTTTATTTGATATATTTTGTTGGTGTAGTTCAAGAACCGTTACTGCTCCTGCGTATATCCAGTCAAGGAGTTGAGTTGAGGTTCTGACATTGATGAATTATAAGGTTAAGTGCCTTGTTAACATTACTGATTACGGTTTTGGTTAGTTTTGATGTTTTTAATTTTGGTATATTAGAACATTTATGGGGATGGATACCGTCAAAACATAGGATGTTCTTCTGCATTGTGTCGTAAGCTAATTTTTCGTCTTTAATATGCTCTTCTCGACCATGTTCTTGTAGTATTTCGTCACCTTGCGTGTTTTCAATCAACATTCCTAGCTTTTGAGATATTTCCTTTCGTACAGATACTGTGTCTAGTGGTAACCTTTGTTTAACAAATAGTTATCTACGTTAGTCTAAAATGTTCTGTAAGGATTTTAGTTGAAGTTCTGGGTATTTACGTATCATCTCTTCATGCAACCTCTTTCCATAATGTTTGGTGTCTGTTTCCATTTTTGTGATGTGCAAGTAAGCGCGATAAAGGTGTATATTCATCTCTTCAGACCATTTGAAACGCTTTCTCTTGCCAGTTTGATTGACCTGAGGAATGGGATGTGCTGCATGCATATCAACATTAGCTGTGGTTGGAACAGTAACCATATTTAAGTTTTCAATAGCTCTGTTCCTTTTCATTGCTCTGGTGTTTCTCCTGCGCCAGACTGAGGATAATCAGTCCGAACAGAGGTAGTCTGGTCCTCCGCCACGCCTCTAAATTGATTTATTGGTTTTACAGCGAAATATTCACATCGTATGGGGTGCTGGCCCATACGACGGTTTGGGTCCGTTGGTCCCCTCCAGACAAAGTCCCTTGGGTAAAGCCCTCTCACCACGTCAAGGCGGACCCTCGAGAGGGTTATTATTATTATTATTATTATTATTATTATTATTGTTATTATTATTTTTTTTTTATTGTTATTAGCGGTATCAACTTCTGTGGTCATTAGCCGCACCTGATTGTACATCCTTGACACCTTTATATTTTGTCTAGAAGACCGTTGTCCTTTAAAAATATCAATATTTCCTTATCAGATATGTCGGCATTCTGTTTGTAACGAATTTTTTGGTGATCAACATATTTCGGACATTCCTTAAGAATGTGGTCAACATTCAAAGCCTTATCACATTCAACACACTCGGGCTGCAAATCACCGCTCATTAAATAGCCATTGGTCAGCTTTGTGTGACCCGATCTAAATCTACATATCACCACTTGCTCTTTTCGCGTAAGGTTGTTACTATATGTCGAGTGTCCAACGAGAGGTTGAAATGTACGCAGGTAAGTATGGTGCCTCCCCCATGCGGCTTGAAACAGTCTTCTGATCTTTTCTTTGCAATATATTTTAACGTCGTTAAGATTGCAGATGTTAACAACCTCAGCGTCAAGTCCTAGAACTGCCTCTTTGGCTAAAGCGTCAACTTCCTCGTTGCCAGTGATGCCAACATGACTGGGGACCCACATGAATATGACTTGCTTTTTTAATTGTTTTAAAAGTCTGCTTGCTATAAGTATGCCTGATATAATTCTGTCCTCAGTGAACGCTGTTTGTATAGCCGACAGAACTGACAACGAGTCTGTGCATATCAAAAATTTGTCATTCTTCCCCGCAATGGATATTTTAAGCGCTGTTAATATAGCAAACGCTTCGTAGAAGAAGATAGAGGCTTCGCTAGAAAGTACAAGTTTCTTTATGGAATCACCATGCTTAATTAACAGCATATCCCGCCGCGTTCTGGGTCTTGGACCCATCGGTAAACATTAACTGATACCCAATGAATCTGTTGATAACCTCAGTGAAAAACCTCTTTATTGTTTCCGGTGAAGAGTCTTTACTTATTTGTAATAGATCTATATTAACGTGTAGAATATTAGGCAGCCAAGGTTCAAATCTACGTTAACACGGTAAATATATTTCCTTCTCAGGCATGTTATTTCCTTCACTATAACTGATGACCTAAACGATGAGGATTTATGACGTGTTGGTTCCATCCTATACCTAGCTTGAAATATATTCTTCTGAAAGATGGACAAAATTTTATGTTTTATGCATCTATGCAGATTCAATCTATGTAACGCAGTGATCTTTTTGCTACGAAGATAAAGTGGCTCCAATCCAGAATCAGCATAAAGAGACATAGCCGGACATGACTTCGTTGCACCAGTGCATACCTTATACCTTGATTGTATATGGAGTCTAAAGGTGTTAAACGACTTTTTTTTGCTGAAGAGTATGCTACACATACGTAGTCCAATCTGCTGATTACCAGACTCTTGTGTATGCGTAGAAGCACTTCTCGATTTGAAACCCATCGCGTATGTGCGAGGCGTTTTAAAATATTAAGGTTTCTCTTACATGAAACCGTGAGTTTGTCAATATGTGACTTCCACGTAAGTTGTGGATCTAATCGAATTCCTAGATATTTGAATTCACCTACGTTTTCAATTAAAATGTTGCCCAAGGTGAACTCTATGCAGGTCGAGTGTTTTCTGCAGAAATGCATAGATCTAGACTTCGTCGTAGATAAAGATAAATTTCGCTCCTTTAAAGCCTCCGCAATCTGCACAAGACCCATCTGCAGTGTATTCTTGATAACATCGACTGATCGACTCATCTGAAAGAGTACAATGTAGTCAGCGTAAGCACAGTAAGAAATCGAGGAAGGAATTGATAGCAATACGGCATTGACTGCTATAAGAAATAATGTGGCACTCAAAGGTGATCCTTGTAGCGTGCCATTTTTAAGAAGGCGAGTATCTGAAACCTCTTTACCGATCCTTACACGCATAGTACGATCAGAGAAAAATCTTTCTATATAAATTGGTAGATTCTCTCTAAATCTCCATTCGTAGAGCTAATGGAGAATGTCCGTATGCCGTACTGTGTTAAAAGCACTTTTTAAATCAACAAAGATGGCAGAGGCATGGAGGCAATGGATAAAAGAGTTATTAATTGCATTTTCGATGAAAACTATGGCATCCGTGGTGGACCGACCTCTCCTAAATCCAAATTGGTAAGGAGATAAAAGATCATGCTCTTCAAGTATCCACATCAATCGATAATTGACCATACGTTCCAAGAGTTTACTGATGTAACTTGTAAGCGACACTGGTCTGTAGTGGGACGGTTCCAACGGATTTTTGATTTTAGGCAAAGGAACTATAATAGCACCTTTCCATGATTCCGGAAAAGTACCGTTATGCCAGATGACGTTGAGCGCATTCAAAAGAATAGGTTTGGCTTCTTCTGGTAGGTGTTTAATAAAGTTTATATGGATCTTGGAGCACTACTCCTAGATCTTGTAATTGCATGTTCCAATTCTCTCAGGCTGAACGAGTTGTTATACGGTAAGCTATCGGATGTCGTGAATGTTAAGTTGCTTATTAGTGCGTCACTGATATCCTGGTTACATGACAGAGCAAAGTGATCTGCGATGACGTTGGCAATTTCTTTAGAATTAGAAACTACGTGATTACCTATTTTAAGAACTGTCGGACGAGTAGGTGTAGATGCTCCTTTAATTGACCTAACTTTTGTGATAGGATCACGATTTACCGTCAAATTTTTGCTGCTGAGTTGAGCTGTATGGACGAATTTGTTTTACGTGTGTCGCGACCTTTCAGGATGGTGTATTTCGAGCTTAAGTTTTTTTGTTTGTGAATTACTATTCCGTAATTTAAGGAATGAGGTTTGAAATCATCGATAATTGGTTTCTAAATTTATTGAGTTTTTCGTAATATTGCATTCAAATTTTGAGAGATTGTTTTCCTTATTGTTCCCCGGTATTGAATGTTGGGTAGCGTTTTATTTGTAAATAGTTGTATATAAGTTTAAATAATGTTTATTTCGTTTGATTTCCTTAAAATTTAATAGAAAGTTTTGTAAAATTAAGTAACTTAAAGAAAGAACGTAGATTTAAATGTATTTGATATCATTCGGGCGACATGGAGTCGGTTAATTGCAGTGGTTCAGTTTAATATTGAGTATGTTGGTTTTGAGTCATAAAGATAGAATGTGGGACTAACTGTTTGAACTTAAATGAAAATACCGAGATATTTTTCACGTTGATTCTGCTGACATTTAGAATTTTGAAAATTATCGAGCTCTTACGTTTGAGAACGAAATTTGTGGGTAGGGGGTATCATATCTTCTCCTTCTGTTTCTTAATTGGTGGAACTAGATTAAATGAGATTTTTTTGTGAGTGGTGGGATTCGAAAATCCAAGATGGAATCTGGTAATAATTTGGGGGTTCGGCTATTGACAGCGCTCTCGAGGAGTGTTACTGGGACGTTTGTTGTTACGGCTTAAGGGGTTGGTTAGAACGTTGATAGATTGGACCTTTTGGTGTTTAACGAACCAACTTTCGTGTTGTGAGGGTAGTTACCTACTTTTTGAAGAAAACCTGTGAAGGGATTTTAAGTGAAATTGTTCAATCACCAAAGGACAAGACCTAGTGCCGATTTCGATTTTACGTAATCAAGTTACCTGGGGATCACCGTCGTGTTATTTTAGTGCTTCTGTGACCTCGTTGGTTTATGTCGCTGTTGCGGACTTATTAAATTAACGTTCTTGGAGTGCCACTTAATTGCCGTGCAGGGCGTGTTGAAGTACAAAGAAACTTTCGCAGAATATTAAAACTAGATTTATTTAAATAATGTTAATAACCTTTTGGGATTGGTAGTGTAAAGAAAACTATTTAAAAGATAAAAGTTATCGAGCAAGTTGAGCGCACAATTCATTATTTTAAAAGAAGTTTTTAATTAACGCAGTAACACTTTACCGAGATTCAATCCAGGAACCGTTTGAAAAAAAAAGAAATAGTCAACATTATCACTCATCATCTTGTGTCAGACTAGGGAAATTCCGTATCCGTAATAGCAATAGTTGGTTACCGGGTTCATTTTCGGTTGTGGTAACACAGAAGAGGTGCTAACTTAGACATTAAGGTAGTATAACATTGTGTTTTATTGAGTATTTTCAAGATCTTTTGCGTGTGTGCCTTAACGATTTTCTTTGTTAACGAAGGTTTGAAAGCGGAGTCGGTTACCTTTTTTAAATTAAGTTGTTGCTTTGGTTTAATTATTGTAAGTAATCATAATTCTGACGATCGGCCTTCACACTCTTCATTTTTGTATTAAAGGGCAATTGACCCTGAAGTAGTGTGGTTTAATAATCCACGAAATATTTAGGTTAAGCAATTTAAAACGGCGTTACGCAGAATTCTGGCCAGACCTCCCGTCGCCAATTAAGCATTTGTTATTTTTTTTATACGCATTATCGTATGTTTACATTTATACTATTTTTTTTTAATTTATTATAGCTTTGTTTAGGTATCATAAATTTGTTTTAATTCTGTGTTACATAAAAGTTTTTTTTTAAATTGCAAATTTGCCGGTAATTTAGGAGCTTTAAGTTTTAACGTAACGAAGTTACAGTTTCTTTATTGAGGGATAGCGTTAATGATATTCAGTGTTTTATTTGACTTCTAATTGACTATGAATTCATTTAGAGTGCATCCATTAAGGGTGATTTCTTTTGTTTTGTTTTGTTAAGATTATTATATTATGCCTAATTATTTACACTGACGTGTAGTAACGTAACGTAACATTATTGAGTGATTAACACGCTTTTATTTGTCAGGCGTGTAGTGCTATTTTGAAGCCCTCTTTCAGGTGGTTTGCTGAGTTGCTCTCGAGGACACCTGGGATTGATTGCGGGTAGGTAGGCGTATGTTTTTGTATGTTTAGACACGCTATGTATTCGTAATTTTGGCACGACGTCCCTTATTTTGACTACCAAACATTCTGGCGCCCTTAACCGATCTGATTACGTCTTCATCCCCTACTTTGACTTACGTACGATTTACTATTCTGGATGTGCAAAATTTATCAACATCTTACCCACTCCCATACGCTGACTGGTCGGTGCAAAAAGGCCAATTTTATCTGTAATCCCGTTCTACCACCCGTTTATACCCTTACACTTTCTCCCACACTTCTTTGGCTGGAGTATCTTTAGTTAAAGAGGACGTGAATTTGTACCACGAGTTTCTTTTTGCGTTTAAAATTATTCTCCTGCTATATGCTCTTTTTTTAAAAACAATTAGGTTATCTAACGTAGGACGTCTTTTAAAAATCTGAAACGCTTTCTTCTTTTCAGTTATTGCGGCTTTAGCTTCCTCACTCCACCAAGGAACTGGCCGCTTCTTTACCAAACCGGCAGTTCTTTTTGGTACACAATCATTTGCTGTCTGAAGAATTAACTCACTGAATTCCTCGATAGATAAATTGCCTAGTTGTTTGATAGCGGATGTCATCAATTCCTGGAAGCGGGCCCAGTCTGCCTTTTGGGTTAGCCACCTTTCATTCAACCATACCTTGTCGGCTGGGAAATTTAGGAGATTTAGCGATATGGGAAAATGATCGCTGTGATGTAGATCCGGGTCAACCGTCCAATCGATGGATTTCAGTAGAGAAGAAGAACATATTGACAGATCTATACATGAAAAAATTCCTGATGCAACAGAAAAATGTGTTGGAGAACCCGTGTTTAGGATCCCCACATCGTCTTCTTCCAAAAACTCACTTGACATACGCCCAGAACAATTTGTTTTACTAGATCCCCATAGCTCATTCTCCGCATTAAAATCTCTTAATAGTACGAAAAGATGCGTCAGCTGAGCTTTCAAATCAGTAAGATTTTGAGTGGTCCAATCAGGGGAGGGCAGATATACAGAACAAATTGTTAGTTTGAACGGTATTTCACCTCCATGTGTTCGTATACCACCAGGCGCACCTTTACAAAAGAAATTATAATTTTTATATTTCGCGTTTCGCACCTCTTGGATCTTTGATTCTTGAATGCACATACAAAAGGGCATATACTTGGCCACTAAAATATCAATTTCTGGTAATTTCTTAAAAAACTATTGCAGTTCCATTGCAAGATATTATACAGACGATTACTGTCGGGCATATTTTTTCTAGCCAATTCTGTGTTTATTGACAAATCATAAGATGAAACTCCGTTACTGTTATTCGTTGCAGTTGGAAATTTATCCATAAAAATTTTTTAAAATAGCTTCGTCGATAGACTCCAGACTTGTGCATTGCGACTGTGTGGGAGAGACAGTGTCAGATGCACCACTTTCCCCACGTTTTCTTTTCTCTAACGCATTTGCAAAGTCCATTACCTCCGATTGTGCGTCAGTAAAAGAACTTGCGTTACCAGAGTTGCAAAAATGGGTAGGCTCCGAAACAGACCCCTGCGTGTTGGGTTCCTTAACTGTTACCATTTTTTTCGGCTGATCTTGAAGTATCTTTGCCTTTCTGTCTTCTGGTTTATCATTTTTGTCATCATCTCTTAAAGCTAATTTAATTGCGGTAACGAGGTTTTGTAACAATTGTTTGATCAGGTCGTTAGCATCAATCTTAACTGGCATCGCTGCTGCTCGATCATAGGATAACACTTGAGTTGATGTGGATACGCTTATCTTTTTCCTTGCTTCGTGATACGAAATATTCTCTTTTGCTCTAATTTCTTGAATAGCAGCTTCTTCTCTGTAAACCGGGCACGTTCTTACCCTGGACGAATGATCTCCACCACAGTTCACACATTTCAGTGGTTCTTCACATTTTCGACCTCCGCAAACACATGTAGCTTGACTTACACATCTCGCTGATGTGTGACCAAATTTCTGGCATCGAAAGCATCTCAATGGATCAGGTACGTATAATCTTACATCGATATTATAATACGCAATTTTTACTTTTTTTGGCAGATTCGGCGTGTTAAACGTTAATATATGGTTTGCTGGATCTTTTAATTCTCCACCAGCTCTTATTTTCATGCGTTTTACTTCTACAATTCCCTGACTTTTAAGTTCGCTTTTTATTTCTTCGATACTGCACTTGAGTAAGTCTTTACAAAATACAACGCCCCTGGTAGTGTTTAAACTGACGTGTGGGCTTACATCAACTTCGTTTGCACCCATCCTAGTTATTTTCAGTAATCTGCCAGACTGCGTCGCAGACACCGTTTCTACTAAAAGACCATCCTTAACTTTTCTTATCATCTTTAATTCACCAACCAAACCAAATAACTGTTTATAAATAGTAAAGGGCTATCTTTTACAAGATCGCCCACTTTCTTCTTAACGACCAGAAACCGAGGAAGTACCAACTTTTCCTGATTCGTATTAAACTTGATTGAGTTTTCCGGAGAACCCATAACCGACGCATCCTTTGTTATAGGGGCGGATTCCCCTTCAAGGTTAAATGTACTATTTTCCATACTACTATAATTAAAATTCAGTTTGCAAGGCTCCCCACCCTCCCCGAAGCCTCAAATGGGACGCCTTCTCGCCAATCTAGGAGAACGCAGGGCTACCTGCAAAATATAGCGCCCCGAGTTGAGATATAGCTAGCACTACACTACCTCGCAGAAACTCGCCAACGTCGATACAAAGAAGGAAGCCATAGAAAGAAGAAGAGAGAAGAAAGAAGACCGAAGTATGAAAAAGAAGGAACAAAGGATAGTAGAGGTAGAAGGAAGTAGGAGGGCAAAGGACCGACAAGCCGATTGATCCCCCCTGGATAGAGAGGGACCACCCGTCTACAGTGAAGCCGGGGCCAAAGCAGCGTGTTGGGTGGGCACTCCTCACCCTCAACTGCCAGGATCCCCTTTTCCACCTTATGGGACGCCACGCACGGCAAACGCGTGGGTCCATGGATCGCCTCTTACGATCTCCAGGAGGGGAGTGAGTCAATTCTTCCCCCGAGCCCACAGGAGACCAGCGTTAGCATTACCCGGGGAGTACCACGTGGAGGTGCTGGTTCGACTTTACTCCCCATTATTATTATTTTTTTTTTGTGTATAGGGTTCATATGGTCATATCCCCTTTATAACTTTTACTTACAGAAGTGATGTACCGAATTTAACTTATATTTCATTTAATCTCTTGATTGCTTTTAAGAAATTGAGTACGCGCCTCACGCTCATAGTGTTGGTAAAATTTGTTATATAGTTCTCTTCCAGGTCATACCTAAGTCTCTGATCTTCATAATTTGGATATTCGTTGATTATATGTTTTATAGTCAGAGTTACTTGGCATATATGACATAATGGCGCAATTTCTCCTTTGAGTAAATGCTGATGTGTAAGCTTAGAGTGTCCAATTCGCAAACGGTGCACCTTAACATTTTCTTCCCTTGTAACTTCTTTTAACTCATACAATGTCTCTACTCCTGGCTTGATTGCGGACAGGTGGGTATTATATAATTCCCATCTTCTTTGCCATTGTTCTATATTTTTCTCTTTTAGGTATTTTCTTAAATCCGTCAGTGTTATATAGTTGACATCTACATGTGTTTCTAAGGTAGCATGCCTTGCCGCGGTATCTGCGATGTCGTGTCCTGGTATATCTATGTGACTTGGAACCCAGATAAACGTAATATCACTCCTTTTTTATTTAGATATTTTAACATTGATTGGCACATTACGTTCATAGGGTCTGTAGAGTATATTTCTGATAGGTGGTTTATTATGTTTATGCAGTCCGTTACAATAAGGAAATGTCTTATTTCGATTTGCATGGAACAGAATAGTACTGCTTGCCATAAAGCATATTGTTCCGCAAACTTTATTGACGCATATTTACTTATTTTCCACGGATACGACATTCCATCCGTAGAAAAGGCACTTCCAGTGCCATTTTTATTGTTGGCTCCATCTGTATATATAATTTTGTGAACAGGATATTGCTTACATATTATTTGAAATTCGTGCGCATATTTGTCCTTTGAAGTTGTTGCCTTCTTAAATTTCATCAACTCCCCTCTTACTTCTAACTGTGGTAACAACCACGGCGTATGTTCAAATAGATTTGTTTCCAGAACAGTTGGCAAGGTTATATTCATTCTCGCAAGCTCTTCCCAAAATCTAACTATTGCTGGGCGAGTTATTGTTGGTCGGCTTTGATATGGCATTCTATCCATGTTTAGGATACCATTATTAGGATGATGTGGTAAGGACATAATTTTCGTCATATAGTTTAATATCATCTTCTGCCTTCTAGTCTCAAGTGCCGGAATTCCTGACTCGCAATATAAACTCTCAACGGGACTAGTCGGGAATGCGCCAATACAATACCTGATTGCTGCATTATGTACCACATTTAGCGTTGATATTAGTGATTTACGTGCAGATGAGTATACGATGCATCCATAATCAATTTGTGACAGTATTAGTGCTCTGTAAATTTTGATAAGCCATTTCTGTTCTGCTCCCCACTTAGTATGAGCTAACACTTTCAATATATTTAGTTTTTTTGTACATTTACAAGAACTTTGCAGTTGTGGTACACTCGATATTATTATTATTATTATTATTATTACTGTTATTACTATTATTATTATTATTATTATTATTATTATTGTTATTATTATAATGATCGGCGGTATAATGGATTTATTTTAAAAAGATTTTTTATTCAAATGTGTGAGTGTTATTTAATACGTGTGGTATTTATGCACATGTTAATAACATAATGTAGCTGATTTAATGTAACTTTTTTAGCATTTTTACAAACAATAGAAACATCATGGATGTCTATTCATTAGTAAGTTTAACAATTATATTTTAACTGTATTGTCAATACCGCGATTTAAATCAAAAGGTCATAGGTTATTTCGTGTCTAGTTTGCACCGATCCTTTCCAATTATCTTGATTTATAAATGTTACTTTTTAGTTTGAAAACAGATATCATTATGGGTTTAACAAGCATTAAATTTAGATAATTGTTGATTTATTATTCAATAAAATAAATAATTAACTATCGTGATTATCATTATTACATGTAAATTCGATCTTTAAGAGTAGTCTAATTATATCTAATAATTTTGCCAAAGATGCAAATATGTATGACTCAGTTGGCAATAATTATGTACGATTAAATAATCTTTTCCATATTAGGGCCGAAAAGCTTAAAGCCAAAGGTCTAAAAATAATTCATAGTAATTTCATCAAACCCGTCCATATATGCCTTGAATAAAACTGGGTTAAATAATACATTATTATTTGTATGAAATGCTAATTTAGTTTATATTCTTTTTATATAAAGTAAACTTTATTTTACAGTATCCATGACCCTTAATACTACTTAAAATCCCCAATAGAATTTATAAAAATCTTCAACAACTACATAAATAATATTATTTCAACGTCTATTACATGAAAACTATGTTGAAAGCTCATTAATAAAGCATTGATTCATTGTTTGTATACACGAAAGGATGAGTTTTCAAATTTGATCATAAAAAATCCATTGAATTTTTTTTTACATAAAATTAAAAAGATTTATTGTGCAAACACATTTCTTAATATAAAAAAAATTACAGAAAAAAAAGAATATAACATAGTTCAATGTGAAGCAGATATGTTAATTAATCGAATTGTTGGCTAAACAATTTTTATTCATCAAAACGATATAAAAAATCGGTTTTTAAACATTTATAAATGAATACTCTCAGTTGGGGTTCTAAAGTTTAACGATTTACAGGCACACGCCAAGTCCATTTATCTACAATGTCGTAGGATATTTAAACATAAGAATTTCGTATAGTTCAATAGTGAACGCGAACACTAAATGCTAGAAACGTTGAAAAGTTAAAATATCTTAAAGCAGAGAAAATATGAAATATGGGTTTTTTACGTGTGCATGTTTATTTTAAATCAATTTTTGGTGCTAGCTTAACGGCCATTACAGTAAAATATTTACAGTGTTATAACGGTGTCAATAAATTCAATAGAAACCTTTAATATTTTCTTTACCGATACGATTATACCACACTTCAATAATCTTTCCAATTAGAAACCATAATATATTGTTCTCACTATCTAGCGTTAAAGTCAATTTTTCTGACCATCTGAAATACATGGTGCCTTAAGCTAAATAATAACTAGAAAAGAATTTTAACGATTAGTAATTTTTTTTAGATTGAATGTTAATAATTAAAAGTATACATCATAACTATAAAAAGTACCTATAAATAGGGCGCATTATTACTATATGGTATGGTGAAATTAAATTATTATTATTATTATTTATGTAATATAATGTAGCATTAAGCAATTTGTTTTCATATTTCAACATTTTGGATTTGAATTGAGGAAAAATTAACGATTTAATTATTTATTATGTTATTTCTTCATGAACATAAAACGAGATCTTTAAAATTCAACTGCGAATTAAAGGTTTGATTACTCTGTTTCTGAATCTGTGTGAAAAATGTATACATATTTCTAGGAGAGGAAACATTTTTTCGCCTAGATCTAGGTTTCTTCAAACTTTAGTAGTAAAATAGAAAATAAATCATTTTGTCCATCATGAAATATGTGAAAATTAAAATTATGATTTTAGTTATATAATAAAGTTTTAATACAGATGGAGTAATTATCTCTTTCCAACATTGTTGTTAAATATAATGATCAATTACAGTTGTTACTAAATGTTTAGTAATAAACATACGTATAAGAAGCTACGTAATTTTTCAGAAAACGTGGCTTTACCAATTTAAAGTACACATTTCTTTTCCCAAAATGTAATAGGGTGATCGACTAAATGTCTGAAAGCTTCGATAACTGCATTTGTCAAACGTTGAATATTATCCTATTGAGATTGGTATATTTTATTTTGCAAGTATTTCCATAAAAAGAAATCTAAGACGGACAAGTTCGGAGACCTACGACGCCATCTTGTCGGCCAATTAGTGCCGAACCATCTATTATAAAAATTGTTTTCCAAAAATGGACGTATAATCTGCGCATTGTGAGATGGGGTTCGATCCTGTTGGAAATGTATTTGGTTCAGCGAGCTTAAGCAATGTCATCTAATGATTCAGACACAACCATTTCTAAAATGCCCAAATATCTAGAAGCGGATAAGTGCCCTTCGAAAATGTAACATTTTATTTTTGATCCTAATATAAAACAAGAAACGTTTAGTCCAAATCGTTCTTGTTGTTCTTGGAGGAATATTTGGTGTTGACATTCTTGAGGCCAGAATCTGTGTTTAAAACACCTGAATTGCTAAAATGTGCCTCATCTGGCCATATAACATTTCTTCCCAAGTTGGGTACTATATTTAACATGTTTAAGTACCAATTGCAAAATATTAACCTACGTTCAGCGTCGCCAGGATGTAGATGTTAAACAAGCTTAAATTTATATGGTATATTTATATGGCGAAGTATTCTTAGGATTCCTGTTTTCGAAACCACAATACTACTTTCTATAGTACTGCAAGAACTTATAGAATTACCCTGCATACTGGCTAGGCCGGTAACCTCATCATTCTCCCGATTTTATTTATTATATTTTTTTGAACTGGTTTTAGAAAATGATTCATAATTAATTAAATTCCTTTTTAATCTATAAAACGCGATTTTACTAGGTTCCCTCTGTTCTGGAAACCTACATAGATGTAATGTTAGGTAATTATCAAAATTAATACCAAGGAAACTACGTTTACCTGTTATTTATTGCTGCGTTGGCGTTTTAAAAATTTTTATTTTCTGCTATATTTTGCATAATGAAACATTATGATTGTTGCACAATAGTATATTATTTTATAAGGAGCTAAAGTGATACTTTTTGTGGCAAATACAGATGAGCCACAAAAAGTCACTTTGCTCCGCATAAAATATACTATTTTTTCTTCAGACGTTTTTTACACTTAAATATGAAATAAGGAAAAATAATTAGGTTGTGAAAATGAGGAATAGTTCGATTTACTTAGCGTGCTCTGGCAAGCAGCAGTAGACGTTGCTAGGTTTCGTTGAAAACAATGCATTAAACAAGTTGAAAATTGTGAAGATTCTCCGTGTTATTGTAAGTATTTTATTAAACTTTTTGTTCCTATTTGTGTAAATTAAAATATTACATTGCTAGGAGTATGATGGATTTGGAGAACTACACGCCGTCAGAAATTACTGAAGCGGCTAATACAGCAATAAATGATCTATTACCTACAAGATCGAGAAAAGCTATGAACGCGCTTTTTAGCAAGTTATAAAATGGTGCGATGAAAAAAATATTAAAAGCTACTCTGAAACCGTAATGTTAGCTTATTTTGCCGAATTAGCAACAAAAATGAAAATGAAAAGCTCGACAATGTGGTCCCAATATTCGATGATAAAATCATTATTGAGCATTCGACATGGCGTAGATATAAGCAAATACTTGAAACTTCGTGCATACCTAAAGAAGCAGAATGAAGGATACACCCC
>JARFJB010000025.1:720000-752500 GCA_036346205.1 Vesta saturnalis
CCGCAGCACACGCACGACCACACGACACACGCACACGCACACGCGACACACACACGCACACACACACGCACACGACACACGCACACGCATACGCACACGCACACGCACACGCACACGCACACGCAAACGCACCGACCACGCATGCGCACACGCACACCACGAACACGACACGCACGCGCACGCACACGCACACGCACGCACACTACGCACACGCACACGCATACGCACACGCACACGCACACGCACACGTACACACGCACCAAGCACAACGCACACGCACACCACGCACGCACACGCACAACGCACAGCACACGCACACGCACGCACACACACCGCACACGCACACACACGCACACACGCACACGCACACACACGCACAACGCACACGCACACGCACACGCACACGCACACACCACACACACCACACACACACACCCACACCACACACACAGCACCACACAGCACACACACCACCACACACGCACACACACACACAGGCACACAACACAAGACACACACAACACACGACACGACACACAGCACACAGACACGCCACAGCACACAGCCACAGACACACCACAGCACAGACAAGGCACGCAACAGCACACACGAGCACCAGAACACACCACACGCACACCACACACAGACACAGCACGCACCCCACGCACACCAGCACACGACCCACAGACACCACGCACCGCCACGACCACACACACCAACGCACACACAACAACACGACACAGACACACAGCACACAGACACACACGAACACAGCGCACGCACACAGACACCAGCACAGGCAACACTACACGACACACAGACACCACACGCACCACGACACACAGACACACAGACACACGACACACACCACGACACACACACAACGCACAGACACACAGACACACAGACACACAGACACACAGACACACGACACAGACACACAGGCACACAGGCGCACAGGCACACACTCACAGACACACAGACACACAGACGCAGAGACACACAGACACACAGGCACACGGACACACACACTCACAGACACACAGACGCACAGACACACAGACACACAGACACACAGCAACACAGTTACACAGTCGCACAGACACACAGACACACAGACACAGCCACAGCCACACAGACACACAGGCACGCAGACATGCACACACGTAGGCACGCAGATATGCTGACACTCAGACACGCAGTCACGCAGACACGCAGACACGCATACACACAGACACACAGACATACTCACACCCACAGACACACATACACACAGACACACAGACACTCAGACACTAGAACACACAGACACACAGACACACAGACACACAGACACACAGACACACAGACACACAGACACAGACACAGACACACAGACACACAGACACAGAGGCATACAGACACAGAGGCACACAGATACACAGACACACAGACACAGACACTCAGACACAGAGGCACACAGACACACAGACACACAGACACACAGACACATAGACACACTGACACATAGACACACAAACACACAGACACACAGACACATAGACATACAGACACACAGACACAGACATACAGACGCACAGACACACGTACACACAGACACATAGTCACACAGACACACAGACACACAGACACACAGACGCACAGACACACAGCCACACAGACACACAGGCACACAGACACACAGCAACACAGTCATACAGTCGCACAGACACACAGACACGCAGACACAGCCACAGACACACAGGCACGCAGACACGCACACACGCAGGCACACAGACACACAGACACACAGACACACGGACACACGGACACACAGACACGCAGGCACACAGACACACAGACACACAGACACACAGACACACAGGCACACAGACACACAGACACACAGACACACAGCCACACAGACACACAGACACACAGACACACAGACACACAGACACACAGACACACAGACACACAGACACACAGACACACAGACACACAGACACACAGACACACAGACACTCAGACACACAGGCACTCAGGCGCACAGGCACACACTCACAGACACACAGACACACAGACGCAGAGACACACAGACACACAGGCACACGGACACACACACTCACAGACACACAGACGCACAGACACACAGACACACAGACACACAGCAACACAGTTACACAGTCGCACAGACACACAGACACACAGACACAGCCACAGCCACACAGACACACAGGCACGCAGACATGCACACACGTAGGCACGCAGATATGCCGACACTCAGACACGCAGTCACGCAGACACGCAGACACGCATACACACAGACACACAGACATACTCACACCCACAGACACACATACACACAGACACACAGACACTCAGACACATAGACACACAGACACACAGACACACAGTCACACAGACACACAGACACACAAACACACAGACACACAGACACACAGACACTCAGACACACAGACACACAGACACAGAGGCATACAGACACAGAGGCACACAGATACACAGACACACAGACACAGACACTCAGACACAGAGGCACACAGACACACAGACACACAGACACACAGACACATAGACACACTGACACATAGACACACAAACACACAGACACACAGACACATAGACATACAGACACACAGACACAGACATACAGACGCACAGACACACGTACACACAGACACATAGTCACACAGACACACAGACACACAGACACACAGACGCACAGACACACAGCCACACAGACACACAGACACACAGGCACACAGACACACAGCAACACAGTCATACAATCGCACAGACACACAGACACACAGACACAGCCACAGACACACAGGCACGCAGACACGCACACACGCAGGCACACAGACACACAGACACACAGACACACGGACACACGGACACACAGACACTCAGACACACAGGCACTCAGACGCACAGGCACACACTCACAGACACACAGACACACAGATGCACAGACACACAGACACAGAGGCATACAGACATAGAGGCACACAGACACACAGACACACAGACACAGACACACAGACACACAGACACAGAGGCACACAGACACACAGACACACAGACACACAGGCACACAGACACATAGACACACAAACACACAGACACACAGACACATAGACATACAGACACACAGACACAGACATACAGACGCACAGGCACACGTACACACAGACACATAGTCACACAGTCACACAGACACACAGACACACAGACACACAGACACACAGCCACACAGACACACAGCCACACAGACACATAGCAACACAGTCACACAGCCGCACAGACACACAGACACAGCCACACAGACGCACAGGCACGCAGACACGCACACACGCAGGCACGCAGATATGCTGACACTCAAACACGGAGACACGCAGACACACAGACATGCAGACACGCAGACACGCATACACGCACACAGACATACTCACACGCACAGACACACAGACACACATACACACAGACACACAGACACTCAGACACATAGACACACAGACACACAGACACACAGTCACACAGACACACGGACACACAGACACATAGATACACAGACACACAGACACATAGTCACACAGACACACAGACACACAGACACACAGACACACAGACACACAGACACGCAGACACGCAGACACACAGACACACAGACACACAGACACACAGACACTCAGACGCACAGGCACACACTCACAGATACACAGACACACAGACACACAGACGCACAGACACACAGACACACAGGCACACAGACACACAGACACACAGACACACGGACACACAGACACAAAGACACAGACACACAGACACACAGATACTCAGACACACTCACACTCACACTCACGCTCACACTCACACTGACATGCACACGCGCACGCACAAACGCACACACTAACACACGAGCACGCTCTTACTGGCACACCACACACACTCGCACACAAACGCTCGTGCGCACGTACATACACTTTCACTCACACTCACACTCACGCTGACATGCACACGTGCAGGCACAAACGCACACACTCACACACGAGCACGCTCTCACTGGCACACCACACACACTCGCACACAAACGCTCGTGCGCACCTACACACACACTCTCACTCACACTCACGCTCACACACTCACACTCACCTGCACACGCGCACACACAAACGCACACGCTCACACAGGAGCACGCTCTCACAGGCACACCACACGCACGCGCACACAAACGCTCGTGCGCACGTACTTACGCGCGCACTTACTTGTTGTGACATGGTTTTTATTGTATAATAACAAACGTAGAAAACGAGACTCCCGTTAAAACTAAAATGACTTACGTTTCAAAGTAATGTTTATTTTTACTGCCACGTCACCATATTGTTGCTTAAGATTGTGTTATGTCGGAATTGGTTGAATGGAACTATATACTCGTTTCAGTTAAATGTCACAGCTTTGTTTCTTTCCGCAAAAATAGGTGTTGTAACACACGAGCACGCTCTTACTGGCACACCACACACACTCGCACACAAACGCTCGTGCGCACGTACACACACTTTCACTCACACTCACACTCACGCTGACATGCACACGTGCAGGCACAAACGCACACACTCACACACGAGCACGCTCTCACTGGCACACCACACACACTCGCACACAAACGCTCGTGCGCACCTACACACACACTCTCACTCACACTCACGCTCACACACTCACACTCACATGCACACGCGCACACACAAACGCACACGCTCACACAGGAGCACGCTCTCACAGGCACACCACACGCACGCACACAAACGCTCGTGCGCACGTACTTACGCGCGCACTTACTTGTTGTGACTTGGTTTTTATTGTATAATAACAAACGTAGAAAACGAGACTCCCGTTAAAACTAAAATGACTTACGTTTCAAAGTAATGTTTATTTTTACTGCCACGTCACCATATTGTTGCTTAAGATTGTGTTATGTCGGAATTGGTTGAATGGAACTATATACTCGTTTCAGTTAAATGTCACAGCTTTGTTTCTTTCCGCAAAAATAGGTGTTGTTCTCACTTCTTTATTATTAACTTTTCTAATATATCATTTTATGTTTGATTATAACGTATGCTATTTACATTACGTTTCGTCGGTGGCCGAGCTATATCGGTTCGCACGTTATAAGTTCCAAATTCACTCTTTCCACCACTGAACATTGGCTAACGAACCAGGATAACTCTTCTAACTTACTGATTTGAATGAAACTTTTTTTCGTACGTAGTTTTTTATATGTTAAAATCCACGATTTCCTAAAAATTGGCACAACTTTGCAACTACTTAAGCTTCATAAAATCTATTCACATCCTCACGTTCAGCACAATTTAAGCTATCCTTAGAAATATATTGTAGTGAATTCCTTTCACATATAATGAATATCTTTTTCAGTCGTCGAGAAAATGGCTCCGGGAGTTTGAAGTTGGAAAAGTTAAATGCTGTACATACATACAGTATATACAATAAGCTTACTACTTCGAATACTAAAAAAAATGTGTATTGGACACAATCTTCAAAGGGGATTCCATTGGCAGAATGATTCATTAATGTAAACTCGAAACTGATGGACAGGTAATCTACAAGACGTTAGAAGTTGGTATAGTTAAGTTATAGGAGCAGCCAAGATGCAAAAGAAACGGATTACTAAGTGGCAACCTAAGGCGTAATCAACACCTAAAGTAAGAAACAAAGGCACATATGTATAAAACGACAATAATACCTATAATAACACACAGCAAAAGCGAGACTGGAGAACATGACAATTATTAGAAATATTGGAACGGACGGTGCGCTAGCGAACCGCACAAAGGACACTCATTAATGGGAAAGACTAGTTGTAAGGGCGTTAGACAGCCTTTTAGGAAATAAACACCAGGAAATCTTTCCAATTAGGGGGATAAGGTAGACATATGCTAGAAAGAAATTTAATTAGCACTCCTCTCACACACACACACACACACACGCACACGCACACGCACACGCACACGCACACGCACACGCACACGCACACGCACACGCACACGCACACGCACACGCACACGCACACGCACACGCACACGCACACGCACACGCAAACACACGCACACGCACTCACACGTACGCACACGCACGCACACGTACGCACACGCACGCACACGCAAGCAAACGCTCGCACACGCTAGCACACGCACGCACATGCACGCACATGCACGCACAACGCACACGCACGCATACGTACGCACACACACGCACACGCATGCACACGCTCGCACACGCACACACACACATACACACACATACACGCAAACGCACGCACACACATGCACATGCACGCATACGCACGCACACGCATGCACACGCACGCACACCCACACAGAGCACGCACGCATATGCACGCACACGCACGCACACCTACACCCACACACTCACACACCCGCACGCACGCAAGTTTTAACTGTATAAACGGAGTAGAATTTAAGATACACTATATTAGAACGGTATGTTTGAGTAAAGTGGCAAACACCCAAATCATCACCGCACCTTCATCGTGGTGAAGAAATCGTGAGGAAGATAGGATATAACCTGTTCTTATTGGTAGTTCTGTGTGATCATCACTAAGATCAAGTATGTCCAATAATCTATCACGAAAGATAGAAGCACTGATATAAGACGTAGTATTGCTAGTGCACCCTCGGGTAGACGAGGAGCAACCATTATCCCCGATCCCGAAAAGGGTTGTAGTTAAGCTCGCAAGAAATTTCACGTTGGAAGTGAATATTTGAACTAAACATTCGTTTATTAAATGTTATCTCTTGTTTTTAACAAGAGATAACATTTAATAAAGCTGAAAGGAATATGAAACGTGCTGTCCAACATTTTAATATTGCGATAATTCAAACATTCAAATTCTGTACATTTAATATACTTTTGTGTCAATGTAACCAACTCAAAAAGAAGCATCAGTAATAGTAATTAATAAGTTTTATTAATGCGAAAAATTTCACGTTTGACATTAACTATCTCTAGCAATAACCGTAAAATTTTCCTTCAAAATATATAAAATAATCTAAATAGTTGCAACTAAATTTTTCCTAATTGGATAGTGTTTACGACTTTTACAATCTTTTTTGATAACAGCCCATATATAAAAAAAATATAGTATTTGTCATTTGATACGAAGTAATTTTATAATTAGGTATTTGATCTGCATTTATAGGTTCTTAATTAATGCTCATTTTTGTATAGAACCGTTTAATTACATTTTATTTTTAAATAATAAACTAACACAAGCTTAATTAATTGATAGAAATACAACCGGAAAATTCAAACAAAAATATACACAAAATAATATTTGTTTTTAAGTTTTATTACTATTTTATTTTACTATGTTCATTATTTTGATAAGTTCCGTGAGTTTGAATAAAAAATATTTAATAAAAAAGGAACTAATGTAAGATTTATTATTAAAAAAAAAATGATAACAACTTTTTTCGTTAGTTTTTATTTGAAAAATGTTTTATTTATATTTAATTAAGACAACGTCACTAAAAAGACCTGTTTTATTGATATCTCACTGAAAAGTAGCATAAAAGTTTTATTAGTTCATAAAATTTGACATTAAAACTACGTCCAAAATTTAAATAAAACATGTTACAATACAAATCAGTTTTTTTTAAATAATTTTTTGTTTGTGTATATACATAAATATCTTTTGGTAGCGTAATCTTGTAAAATTGGTACAAAATGTATTAAATTTATCTGAACATAACTTTTTCCTAATTATTTTTAAAATATTTAAAAAGTTATTAATTACTTGTCATGTTTTGCGACAACTGCCTTCCTATTAATTTCAAATGCAAATACATAAATAACGTTTTTTTTTTCGAAAAGCATTCTACAGCATGAATGTGATTTGTTTACATGTGTATAAGTAAATAAATTACATAATTATTTTAAAACAATTGTAATTGACAGAAAAATTAATTACAGCAAGAAGGAGTTGGCGAGGCAGAGGATGAATACTTTTTTTTAACTGCAATAATTATTTTGTGAAGTATATTGGCATAGCAGAGTCAAAAACTCTAACAGTGTTAAGAAGTATGTATATGTATAGACGTCATTTCTCCAACAGTGTCGCATAACACCTTCTTGGATTACGCAATGGTATCAAACCAAAATCGCCTTTTATTAATTTTTCATTTCCTCGGTTTTTCATTTCTTCTTAATGTTAGTCAATTCGTGTGACCTCTCGTTTGCGAGTGCAGGTAGACTTTTCAAGACTGTTGGGAATATAATTCGCTTCCATTTACTTCCCGGTTTATTGCTTCTTAATTATGTTTTCGTAGTATTACTCGATTTTTGCCATTTCAGGAGTGTCTGTGAACTCTTGTTTTTCCCAGCTTTTTTTCCGTCTTTTTTTCGTGGGACCATAGTGCATGTAAGAGAGAAGTGTTTGGTGATTTAAAACATATGAGTCAAAAGATTTAACTCTGTGAACTAACGTTCTTTCTACACATTTTTCTTAATTCAATTAAATTCAATGAATTGCGTAAAAACCACGCAACTAGCCTTAAATAATAAGACACAACGACAATAGCATTGCAAATGTCAAAGTGTTTTTCATCATTTTCTACGCACCTTTGCATTCGGATTTTTGTGGAATGAGCAGCTGCCCCAATTTCAGCTGTTGACAAATTACTTACCTCAGTCTGGATTCTTTCCATCATATATTCGCTGGTAGTCGATCAATCTTAAAAAAACCAGATCCTTTAATCTACCCAAAGGTAAATGTCTAAGCAGGTAAGCTTAGGCAAAAGCTCCAGCCATGGAAACAAATTTCTTTTGCCAATTACTCTGTTCGCACATTGTTTATTTAATTCATGACCGACATTTCGTTTTCAGGGGTGCCTAGGTCTCAATTTTCTTCATGTCTTTTATGGATGCGATCATAATTGTTCAGTCACATTCAAAAGTTGCAACTCTCTATGCTAATGTTATTTCTCTATGTCTCCTCAATTTCGTTAAGTTTAATCATTATTACTGTATTTTAACATACCTAGGGAAGAGTAAACTAAACGAAGATTTAGATACTTGTATAAAAAGACATTTTTTCCAGTATGAATTATAATGTTTAAGTTCAAATTCCATTTATAATAAACTTTTTATTTTTTCTTGTCCTTTGTTGCAATATAACCATTTGTTTTTTGATGGTTCAGAGGGTCGAAATGTTACGACCATCATTTGTAATTTCGTTGCTATAAACCATTTAACTGCTGAATATGTGTGAACTAATCTGTACTAACTCCAGGACTGTAGAACATTACGATGGAAGAGTTGAACGCTATACGTTACACTATATCAGTTAGTTCAGGTAAATCTTGAATGATCGCTGGCTTGCCAGGCACATATATTGAAATATCTATTAAATGGCCTAAAAAGAGGTATGTGGTGCAATGTCACATATGTGGCGGCAAAATTAAATCATAACGCCATTATCTATACAGGTAAGAATAATTCCACGTTCTGTAGGTTGTACTCATTGCACAATTATCCTCTGTGCAGTTATATTCAAATTATGCATTGATTCTGATACTAGAGGATCTCTCCAATCTAGTGGTCGGAGCATTGGTTGTCTACTCATAAAACCTAGTGTACTAGTCAGATGAGGCTGCTTCGTTTTATATTCAGAATTTCATATCATTTTCTTTGCCAAATAAAAAAAGGTTTTTATCGTAACAGGTGTTATAAGTGCAGTTTTGCGGATTTGAGTAAACATTCCGCTAAAAACTTCTTGTATTTTGCTTTCCGACTACAAGCTATATGTAAAAGGTCGAATGATCAAACCAGAAAATAATTTGTTGATGTTGATACACATATTGAGGTTTTATGAACAAGAAAAAATATTTCTAAGTTAACGTCTGTATAATTATAATATAATTCGTAAGTTTAGATGACGCTAAAATATGTACCAGCAGTGTTGTGCCTGTGTACTCTGTATATGCAGATGTGCGCAAAGAAACGCTCTTCCTGAACAACTTGTTTTTCAAACCCGTAATAATTGTCTAGTTTCAAGTTTTGCTCGGGAATGCTTAGGGATGCTGCACTTATATGGAATTGTCTTTGGAAAGAAAGGAAACTATTTTAACCTGGTGTTTATTGTACAACAATAAACGTAGAAAAATGTATAAACGAAACGTAAAGCCGGGACTCCCGTTAAGACTAAAATGATTTACGTTTAAGAGCAACGTTTATTTTTACTGTCACTTCACCATATGGTTGCTTAAGATTGTGCTATGTTTATGGATTTACAATCGTCGTTAAATAATGGAATTAATTGAATTGAATCAGTTAAATGTCACAATTTTTATTTTTATTCCGCAATAATCGATGTTATTCTCACTTCTTTATTATTAACTTTTATAATATTATATTATTTTATGTTTGATTGTAACTTATGTTATTAACATTACGTTTCCGCGGTGGCCCAACTTTATTGGTACGCACGTTACAAAATGGGATAATTTAAGTGACATTATATATTTACAGGATGTTGGATACTGAAATACCCTTCCAAAATCAAACTTTCCACTGAACCTTAGCCAAGAAATCAGGATAACTCTTCTAACTTACTGACTTAAATAAAAATTTTTTATACACGAAGTTTTATATATGCTAAAAGCCTTGATTTCCTAAAAATTCGCACAACTCTATATTACATCCTCATGTTCAGCATAATTTAAGCTATCTATTTTTCAAATTTTTAATTGCTCTAACTCTGGTTGGAATTCAATTATTACTAAGCTTAACTCTATTTCTGCTCTATGTCTACGTTTTATCTAAGTCAAGTATTTAAATTTTTTGTATTTTCAGATCTATAATTTCATTTCCTTCTATTAAATTTCTTTGTTTTGGTTATACTCATCCTTAAAGCTACACTAATTTAATGCTCGTTTGCTTGTACAGCATGGATTCAAATTATTTGTTCTGTCCCAGAATGTTCTATAAAAAATTGCAAAATGGACTAACGGAAGTTTCCGTATGAAAATTGGGACTAAAATCTCTTCTAATACGAAAAACCTAAAAATAACTTAAAATTAGAAGAAAACATTATGTATGTAAGCTATTCTTTACCTAACTCTTTATATTTACTCAATAACTTTGTCTTTTTTTGAAACGATAACATACGAGTCTGCTATTTGCATGTCTTTAATTTTTACGTAATAAAATATCATAAAAAGATTAGAAGAAATATAATAGTTACTTGCCAGTGTTATTTTATGGGTATGTAAGCAGTAGCCTAAAAGGTTTGAATGAAATTCAAAGAAAACTAAACGCCTTATATTATGTACCAAATAAAACTAAACTTGTTTTATGTATTAAATAAGGGGTGTTTGACACTTGTTTTGTTTTAAATTTTTATAAAAAAAAACATGTACTCCAAAATTTACATCATTACATTGTTAAGGAGTTATATTGAAACACTCATGGAAATTACGTAATTAAAAATATTACTCAAGTGGAAAACTAACGTTGTTTTTCTTAAATCTTGTAAAACATTATGTCTGCCAAAAGCTCAATCATACACACGCACGCCCACGCACGCCCACACATGCCCACTACACACACACACACACACACACACACACACACACACACAAACACACCACACACCCTCACACACACACACACACACACACACACAAACGCACGCACGCACTCAAGCACTCGCGTACGTACGAACGCACACACACGCATGCATACGTACCCCCACAAACACACACGCACACACACCGGATATTTCGAATTCAAAGTTTCTGCAAAGCCCTGCGTACTACTGAAGATGGGAAACACATCATCCACATATCTAATGCAATCAAACCAATTGTATGATTTGCATCCTTTTTAACTTTAACCGGGCGAAATGTAAGAAAAGTTAGAGCCGAAAAATGCTTGCTGTGTCTACGTGTCTCTACTTGCAAACAATCCTCTTCCATACTAAAAAAATAAAACATATTAGAAGTAGATTTTCTAATTTTCGCATACCTACCCCGAATTTCCAAACATGCAAGTACAGCACTCGCCAGAATAAACAGTACCGAAATACATTTTTCTTAATTTACATTTCTAAAATGAGCATAAACAAGCTTCAAAGCGATTTTGCAGATCGTTGAACATATTCATAAACATTACTTGACGCAGTTGTTGGAAATAAGTTATTATCGTTTGTCGTAGTTTTGTAATACCTATTGGTGTATCATCAAAGCGGCATACTGCTCTTTCATCATAACCCAAATGTATGCATCTGGTGGCGTAAGGTCAGGTGAATGTGAAATTATTCCAAAATGCTCGCTGAGTTCTAATGAGCGTCTGGCTGTATGACTTGTGGCGCCATCCTATTGAAACCATTGCCTTTTCAACAGTAAATTTCGTGCGCGGCAAAACTTCTTAAATCTCTCAGAAAAGATAAGATCATGTTTTACATGCAACGCTCTTGATTCACAGTAATTGTGTGTTGATTCCAGTCCAAAATAAAATAAGGGCCTATTATACCGTGGCCCGATACAGCAACACCAAATCGTAACTCGAGCACTGTGAAATGGTTTTTCTGCAATGAAGTCAGAGCGTTCAAATCCAAGAAATCGAGTTGTTCGTCTATAGATGTAGCCATTTAGGTGAACATGACTTTCATCTGAAAGCATATATTTTTCAAGAAATCGGTATCTTCGTTTACTAGACCCAACACGCGTCCACAATAAACTTTTCTTGAACATTTCTGCACAGTGTTTAGTAATTGTCCAGTTTGAATACGACATGGACAACCACCAATGCCTTTGATTATTCTACGTATGCATGTTTCACTGATGTTTAATTTGTACGCAGTTAGTCAATGACTTTTTTTGTGGAGATTGCAAAACTTGGTCAAGAACCCGTTCTTCATTATTGTTGATACAAACTGTTCTTCGACGACCTGAAGAACCCTTTCGATGACTACCAGTACGACGAAATTGCTAACAATACGATTTAATGGGTGCAGCTTTATTAAATTGCTCCCGATATTTTTCAAAAACTCGATTCAAACTTGGGCCATTTCCCCGTTCACTTTCGTATGGATGATGTTAAAATGAAAAAGTATACCGTTAGTTTCAATTTTTAAGGAATGATAACGATCGATCACTTTTATTACCTTTTGTAAATATTAAAGATACAATTTTCAAAAGTATTGTTAAGTAACAATAAAATTTATATACTTAATGATACAATGAATAAATTACAAAAAATCTTGTATAAAATACAGTCAGTAGCTATTTTCTCATACAACCACTGTAATCTCCCTTTCTTTATCTTTTTTATAAAAAGTGCTCTTTTGTTGTTTAATTAGCTATTTGCTTTGCTTGGCGTTAGCTTCAATCAGAGAATGGAGACGTTCGAAGAATTTACGACAACTTCCACATAGTAACCAACACACGGTTTATTCCCTAATTTATACAATGTTAAATAAGTTACTAAAACTACGTTATATTTCAGCTTAACTAACAACTTAAATAAAATTCAACGAAAATAACAAACGAAAACGGTACTAAATAAGAAAATAAGACGGCAGGTTAGGCTCTCCAGGTAGCTAGTTTCGAGTCAGTCTAGACAGGTTAGAGGACTTCAGGACTGGAGTGGAAGCTGTACAGTTTTGTGCTGTGAATTGAATGGTTATTTGTACATCAGGACGATATGTAATCCGAGTTTAGTACTTTCCCCTAATTCCTTTTAGATATTTGGATAACTAAGGTAATGACGCAAACTGATTATTAATTTAAATCCAATAGAAATTAATATTTCCTAGAAACTCTACGAATTCATACTAACGACTGAAGTGGTTGACATCGGGATATACCGACAAAGAGTATTTATGTAAATTTTCTTGCGAGAAACGTACAATAGAACTGATAACATTCAACGCGTTTACGAAGGCAATGGCTTTTAGTATATAGTTTACTAGGTCAACCCGTACTTTATCAATATTTTTTAAAAAATGTGTTCTTACTTATGTCGTTTTAATTAAACTGCTGGTCTTAGCAATAATTATTCTTGATTATTCAATGTGAAAAAGACGGGATTATGAAATAGCAGGATAGTAAAGTGTAGGGAAATTGCGAAAAAGATAGTGGGTTGCCACCACTTTTAACTAAAGGGGATTCGTATCTCTATTAAAGGTATAATAAAGTTTCAATATTTTATTTTCAATATGCGATTCATCATTATCGCTTCATAGAAAATATACAGCAACGGGAGTATTTTTGAGAAATTAAATCGGAATTTCTACTTTATAAAAATTGGATTAAATTTAAGGAATTTATTTAATCTTTCAGGAAGCGGGTTGTAATACTGTATTAAGTATTCTCGATACGAACACGAAGTGTTTGTGATTCACCAATAACTTAACTAAATTTTACAAACTTTTCTTTCGGCCACTTAAATGGTTACCTTCGCTTTTCTTTATAATAATATTAGGTCACGAGTCCCACAATTGAATACTAATAACAAAATATTTGCTGTGTTAACTTCTAATCTGCCTAAGCACTTTTTATTTCTTGAACAAAATCACTAATGTTTTCCTTCAACTCACAATATATTAAATTATTTATTTGTGAATACGATTTATCCCCTTAAGACTAACCATTCTAATGGCTATCACGCTCGCGCGACCTTCACTCAAGCTCTCTAACCAACTAACTCACCCCTCAAATTTGACACTCGCTTATATACCTTCTGCCCGCCATATTGCCAATACGTCACAATAAATTCGTGCTAAAATCCAAATTCTCATATCCCAATTGAGTATTTCGTGCGTTTCTTTGCCGCGTGGAAGGTTCCATTGTGGAAGAAGACGCCAACGACGCGAAATAAACGTAGCCATCTTGGATTACTTTGTAAATTCACGAAAAACTTTCCGAAGAAAACATCAATTGCAATTACATTCACACTGTAGATTAACCAGATTATCCTTCAACTTTCTATGCAAATCTCGCATGTGGGCGAATTCTATTTCCGCACAATTTAGCGAACTCCCTCACATTCTATCAACTTCATTCTTGAACATGCATCCATTTACCATTATTGCACCATATTACAAAATTTCTACAAACAAAAATATGCATTTATATTCCTTACTGTACGTTAATAAAATATCAATATATCATAAACTCACTCACTCCTACGTCTACAACCATTTCTTTTAGTCCAAATTCCTTTATAAACAGTAGCAAAAATATGAGTAGTTTTACCAGTGCCGTGTCAATAAAAATTTACCCAAAACATTATTTCTCAACCAAATTTAACGCTTTCAACAGGAAATATTTCTACAGTATTCAAATATTCCTTCACATGATAACCAATGCTTCACTAAATTCGAGTGGCGTATCAATTACACCAACTTACACATATACACGATGCATCAAAATAACCTTACAACTCGCTCATGCTATCATTAAGGATTACATTAAGTCATTAAGTATGAAATTGGAAAGAAATTTAAATATTTTATAGTAGTACGGGAAAAATTTATAAAATAAAAATTTTATTGGGTAGAATAGTTTCAAAATGTCGTGGCACTCGCCCCTCCAGGCGCATATGATTCAAACGCGTCGAAAGAAGACAATTATGCTACTATTCAACTTTATTTACTTCACGTTGTATTCATACGTTGCAGCTTGAGTTTATTCTTTCTGTTTTATACAAAATCTGTCTTTTTCAAGACACTTTTTATTATTTCATCGTTATTTGTTGTCCAAACTGCCAAGTAAACGTTTTGTACATGAGTAGAGTAGTTGTTCACAGTCAAGCACGTGAAATTATTTATACATTGTATGAATTTCTGAAGCGAGAAAAAGAATCAATAGATTTTATTATCACTGTCGATCGTGTGAATGAAAGATTAGCAAAGGCAGGAGGCATATCCAGAAGAACAATTAAACGCATTACACAGGAAGGCAGATCGGAACCTGAAGGAAGTACATTTGGTTCACCTGGTAAAACAATAAATAAACCAGCACATAGATCAACTATCGACAAGTTTGATGAAGAAGTTGTTAGAAGAATATTTTACAATTTTGGGTATATCCAAAAGCAAAAACCAACAATGCAAAATGTGTTCGCAGCTGTCCAAGAGGAAGGGACACATTTAAGAAGAAAATTAAGCAGCTTCCATCGATTGTGAAAAGGATGGGTTTCAAATGGCAGAAGACTAAAGACAACAGGAAGGTCTTGGTGGAAACTTCCGCAATAAGGGCGAAAGTAACCACATTTTTAAGAAAAATGAAAAAGCACAGAGAAGAGGGCAGAAACATAATTTATAGTGGCGAATCATACTTGCACAGTTCACATGGATGGCATGATAGTAGTGAAAAGGGAGTGAAAGCATCTGTTTCAGGAGTGAAAGCACCTGTTTCAAAAGGACAACGCCTAATAATGTTACATTGTGGTGGTGCTAAAGGATTTGTACCAAATGCATTGTTAATGGTTAAATCGGGATTAAAATCAGGAGATTATCATGACGACATGAATTCTAAGAATTATATTAAGTGGTTGGCCGAAAAACTTATTCACAATCTCGATTCTCAATTCTGTGTTAGTGGTTGATAACGCATCTTACCACAACATATCTACCGAGCCTAATCCAACATATGCCTGGAAAAAGAGTGAAATGCAGAAATGGTTAAACGAACGTGGGATTACATTTGAGCAAAGTGAGACAAAACCCGAACTCTATGAGAAAATTAAACTTCATCGACCAGTTCATAAAAATTATTTAACCGATAAGTTAATGGCTGAACGTGGTCATTCTGCGGTAAGGTTGCCACCCTACCATCCAGAGCTAAATCCAATTGAAAAGATATGGGCTCAAGTTAAAAGTTATGTAGGGAGTAACAATATTACGTTTAAATTTGAAGATGTGTTGATATTAGCAGATAATAAGGATTAAGTCAATTTGTTGTGATTAATGAGAAGCTGTGTGCAAACATATAGAAATGATTGAACAAGAACATTTAGAAAAAGAAGGTTTAATTAATGAAGCCGAAGAGCTGATTTTTACTGTAAATGCAGGTGATAGTGATAAAGAAATTGATTACAGCGGTAGTGACAAAGACAGCGACAGTGAATTATATTCTAACCAATTAAACTTCTGTAGTTATTTATTTTTGTATGTTAACCCTTTGCGGACGTAGGCAGGTATATCTTGCCAGCACTGATTACTGACTGCGGTCGCTCAATATTGCCATTATAGGTTTTCTTTGAATATAATAACTATCATATATATATATATATATATATATATATATATATATATATATATATATATATATATATATATATAGGACCATATAATCGACAATACATTCGTGTTCTTTCGTGCAAACTGTGTAAGTTCCCGCCATTTAAAGTTTAGTTGTTATTTACGTTTAGCCGGCACATGGTTGAATATACAAATAGTTTGTGATTGAATACAGTGTTGTACTGTGCTTGTTTGTTGAAACGTTTTGCTTACTTTTGTGCTATTTCTTTTATATTGATATAAAGAATGTCTAGAAGTGGTAGTAATGCTAAACTAGAACTCACTTAGTTACTTCACACCATTCCCTTGCGGGGTAGGGAAAACAATCCCTGCCTCTTATTTATTTTTCATTCGCAACCTTTTTCCATGATTTCCTATCTCCGTATACCTCCCTAACTTCCGCAAGGTTCATACATTGTCTCTGACATACCCTTTTATTTTTAAAACTCTTTATATTTCTTTCCTATAATACTCATTCTACTACATTCAACCAAGTTTTACGCGGCCTACCAGACCCGGCCTTTCCTCTAACCTCACCCACATATATTTGCTTCGTTAATCTTGAGTTATCCATTCTCTCAGTGTGACCAAACCAACGTAATGTACTACATTTATATCTATCCATCATCGTCTTTTTCTCGCCACACTCCGTCATTATGCATTCATTCTTTATCTTATCCCTTCTCGTTTTACCACATGCGCTTCTCAGGAATCTCATACCCACGGCATCTATTTTTCTTTCGTGCTTTTTTTTTGACATACTGATGGGACAAACACGACATTATAGATTGCTCCTTTCACAGCTAGGCTCATGCTTTCGTTTCTCATTATCGTCCACATGCTTCCAATCACTTTCCTTCCAGCATTGACCCTTCATCCAATCTCGCCCTCCATTGTACCATCTGCAGTAAACATTCTACCCAGCTATACCAGCTAGTCCACTTGCTCCACAATTTCATCTTGCAGAGTAAATACTCTACTCTCCTTTTCACCTCCTCGATTGAACACCACAATGTTAATTTTGTTCACGTTTACTTTTAGCTGCATGCTCTCACAGACTGTATCAAGCTTCCTCAGAGCGGCTTGTAGCTCATCCGCACTGTCACGTAATAAGACTATGTCGTCTGAATACACCAGAAGTCGTACATTTACGTCACCAACCATTACACCATTTGTATCGGTACATGCTTGTCCAACACATTTATTCATGTACATGTTGAACAACCACGGTGACATCACACAGCCTTGTCGCACTCCTTGCTCAATATTAAAGTATACACTAACACCTCCTCTCACCCTAGCACATGGCCGCCTACCGTTGTATACTGCCCTTATACCATTATTAGACCTTTATTTACGCCATATTCATTTAATGTTTCCCACAGCTTCTCCCTACTCACTCTGTCGTATGCTTTCTCCAGATCTACAAACGCACAGTACAGCTTCCCTTTTACCCCTAAACACTTTTCGATCACCTGCTGGAGAGCAACCATCTGATTGACACATCCTTTCCCTGGCATGAAGCCACCCTGCACCTCCCAAATCTTAGTTTGTGTAGTTTCACTTACTCTATCAATCAGAATTCTTCCAAATATTTTACCAGGCACGCTGAGCAAACTTATTCCTCTGTAGTTCTTGCAGTCACTCTTGTTCTTCCCCTTGCCCTTATGCAGTGGTACAACGATCGCGCTTTACCAATCCCTCGGTACTTTTCCACATACAAGGCATTCAATCTTCGCATAAGCTTTACACACCCATATTTTAGCATTTCATCAGTGATTTCATCTACGCCTGCTCCCTTGCCGTTTTTCAACTTTCCTACCGTTTTCTCTACCTCATTTATCCCAATATCCTCAGTTTCATTCACCATTCCTTCTACATTCCCCTTATTTAACCCTGCGGTTTTATTTTTCACGCTACTTGTACAGCTTTCCGAAATATTCTTGCCAGCATTTAGTTACTTCACAATCGTCCTATACTATTTCATTGCTCGTATTCATCACTCCTCCAGCGTTCTGTTTTGGGCCAATTTTTTGCAGCAATCATTGCCATGTACATAGTGCCTTTTCTACCGACTCATTCCACCAAGCACATTTTTTCTGTCTACCTACAGTTGTCCTTCCACATATCTGCACTTTCAATGTCAGTGACTTTTATTTGTTCCTTCCACGATGTTTCATTCACGTTCAACTCTTTACTCACAGCATCTGCGTATTTCATTCTCGCACCATTATCCACTAGTTTGTCTACTTTAATTCTGGACGTTCGCACTACGTTTGCTTTACTTCTCCAGACCCACTTTTGCCCTAAACATACTCTCGATATAACCAAAAAGTGATCCGATCCACACTCTGATCCGCGTATTACTGTTGTGTCTTTCGCCAGGTTTCTAAGCCGTTCATCATACACTATCAAGTCTATCATACTTTTAGATTCACCTCTTTGCCATGTTCAGATATGCACATTTTTATGTTTAAACCACGTATTGGATACAAACAGGCTTCTCTCCACATAGATGTTCACCAGGCGTTCACCATTCTCATTGACTCTTTGGTCTCCGAACCTTCCTAGAACACGTTCAGTATGTTCTCTCTATACTATGGGTAGGCCATCCATCCTTACTATCATCACTTTTTCATTAGGTTTACATCCATTCAACACGTTTTCTACTTCATTCCAGAAGTTGTCATGCTCCTGGTCTCTTTCCATTCACCGGTGCATAGCATGCAATAAGGAAAATTCTTCGAAACTCCACTTTCATTCTAACCCATATTACCCGGGGAGATACCAATTCGTACTGTTTAACACATCGTTTCGCTCTTTCACTTTCGATCGCCCCAACTCCTTTTGCGCCATACACTTCAGTCTCAACTTCTAACCATAATGCTAGGCTGCTATCCTACATCTCCACAGCATCCTTTCCTTTGCGATTTGCCTCCGATATACACAGAAGGTGTCTTTGGTATATTACATTCGCAATTTCAAATTCTTTACCATGTATACCTCTAACATTTCACGTACCTACTCGCTATTCATTCCTTACACAGTCGTCAGCAACTGGGTCTGTCTGTTTCGACCTTAACCTCCCCCTGTAACCAGGTCAATCCGAGGCAATTATATTGTACTCTTGAGTAATACCATAGCGATCAGACCGGTTACTGGCCAAATAGTGCCCCAGACGATGTAGCATACCCTACTAACGGTATCGTTCTACTACCGGACAGTTATTTGTCTACTGCCTCGACATGTAATCAAGTTAGTGTGAGCGTGAGTGAGTGTATACTTACTGTATGGGTATCTAAATGTACATATATACACATAAATTTTTCACTTACAGGCCTTTCAATCACGTCATGTTTCAACCAGATTGCTCCCTACTCGATTCCTGGCTCTCGCGTTTGTCACCGGATGCTGTTATTTATTGTGACCAAATGATTCATTTATTTTTAATTTAGCTTTCCGAGCTATAATTATTTCTTTGTTATTTAATTTAATATTTATTTATCAAACCTGTTTTATTATTGTCGCGAACTGTGACAACCTAAACGTTTCCATCTTCTAAGTTTCTTTTCTTTTATTCAATTGAAGGGTAACGGTAATGGTCCCGTTAGCTTTCCCGACATTAATTGTTTACTTTTAGGATTCATTAATTACAATTAAGGTCAAACATAGTAACAAAGGTAAAAGTTAGCTTAAATTTTGAATTTGTGGTCAAGGAGAAATATTGTATAAGACAATATGCAACACACTGTTATAATTAAACTTAGAATCACATATAGTACCAAAATCAAAAATTGGATCAACCTTCAAAGAGAAAAAAATGTTCAAGAACTTACCACTTAATACGGATCTGCCCTGTATAGTCACATCCTTTGTATTTTTATATTTGACAAAATTCTACTGTTTAGATCATTATTATTTTTTGTTTATTAGTAATATTCAAAACGATAAAATCTATCCAGTATCTTTCTACTTATCTTTAGATTAGATTATTCCCTAACGCGACTTGCTATCATTTATTTGAGAAAAGAAATTATTTAATTACTTTCATTTAAAATTTCGATTACAAATTAAGAGCCAGTTATTTGTTTATTTTATTTATTTATTTGCTTTTTTTTACTTTGGGTTACGGATTCGATCTAGATTTATTTTTATCATTTAAGCTAATAAAACAGTTCCTATGACAATGCTTACGTTTGGATTTGTTATAGAACTAGAATCTATGTTTACTATAAGTGATGATGACGATCAAGATGCTGAAATCGCCAGTGGCGGTAGGGAAAGCAATTCTAAATCAGACATCTCAGAAATTGAAGAAAATGAAAGGTTTGAAAATGATGTACCAGAGCAAAGTGAAAGCGATGAGCAAACATGGGAAGCAGATAATACAAGATTCACAAAATTTCCTTTTTCACAGGACGTTGAGTTTCATCCTCCAAGAAATTTTGAAGGCAGACTGTGCTACTCAGCACCCTGGAACTTGCTTCGTAAAATTTCATACTTTACAAAATTTTAAATAGTACCGATTTTTTTAAGTAAATGTATTGTGAAAACGAATTTTTATTTAGGACTTTTTTTTCTACAAGGGTTTTTGTTAACATATTGAGTATTATTTGAACAAAAAATAAGTAATAAAATAAAGGAAATATGTATTTTTGATTATTACCATTATACTTCACCTAGTTTCAGTAATAATATGCGCAAGTTTCAATTACTTGAAATAAACAGAAATAAAAATATGAATTTTTAAATAGATCAGTTCACTTGCATTGGAATGTGTGAAAAACATGACGACTGTGGCGTATTCCGAACCTGAAACATACGACTTCTCAGCATGATAGACATGCCAACGACCGTCGAGACAGTCGTATCAATTTTTAGACGACGGAAAAGGGTTAATAAAATTAAATTTTAAAATGTTTTATCAATTTGTGATTTATTTTACATATTGGTATTAGAATTTGAAATACTTCTACTAAAATCTTTTCCAATCAAACTATGTGTGTCTCATTAAGTTGCACACTGCTGTGAAACGTAGTAGTTATTTCAACGTTTGTGTTCTGTCCTCTTTTTACAAGTGTTTTAAGTTATATTATTATAATCACATTGAGAAGCTTTATTTAAGTTTTTATAGTACACATTTACACCAACTAATACTTAATCTAATAATTATCGAACAAATAATTTTTCAGATTTTCTAGTCGGCACAATAAACTAATAGTGTGAACTGAATTTGTATTTGTAATAACACTTTCTGACACATATTTTAATGTAATGACACTAATTGATTGATTCCTGTTGGTTCTTAAAAATATAAATATTTAGAACTGCGATCAACGATGAGTTTTAAGAATTTACCTATTCGATGATTGCTAACATTAACAACCAAAAATCTTATCAGAAGTTATCCTTATTTTCTGTCTATTCGTTGTATTTCTGTGTAATTAAAAGTTTGTAAAACCTTGAACTTCATTTTCGCAAGTCCTTGATAAAAACAGGTGATGTTGAACAGGTTAGGTTATGTTTACTAACTAAAAAAATTATTTTAATGCAAATGTGAAATAGGTAATCCAATACATCCCAAAATAGAAATTGTTACAAATGATCATTCAATAAAAATGTATTCAGTTACGACATCAATCGTTAAAAAAATCGATAATTACTAAATTTATTCGTTTATCGTATATTTTTAAAATAGCATTTTTGCTACCGAAGTTTCCCGATTATAACATCGTTTAAGTTTTTTCAAATTGTAGAAAATCGCACCGCGCATCTCGAATGCCACGATGTTTTGTAACTACTCTAATCTTATGTGTTTAAATTATAATTTGGCAACATTGTGTCATCATACACAGAATATGCAGGCAAACCGTCAGCGCAAATAATATTTAATATTTAGAAACTTAATTGTTTATATCGTCATAATGAATTTATTTATGCATATTTTAAGTAAATGAGGATTATTCAATTTAATTCAGTTAAGTTTTTAAAAACAATATAAGTAAAAAAATACCGCTGTGTAAATGGTTTTAAGTCAATATTTCCCATTTATGTAAAGACATGCCGATTCACATTTGCATGTTCTTCTAACGCATGTACTTAAATTAAACCTACGTTTTAACGTAGGTACAGTGTAGGTTTTAGTTCATCACCCGCCTGGTTATACACAACAAATTTCTTTCCGTCTCCGTCATATAACATGTGTAAAAACGACATAATTACATGTTCGACCGTAGTGCTTGAATAAAAACGCTAATCCGATATCAGAATTCTCTTATAATTTCAACTATATCAACAATTTATTATAAGTTTTGTTATGAACAAATAGGTTCGAAGGTAAATATGTAATTGAAAATTATTATTAATTTTAATGTTATTAAATACATAAATAAAAAGCTTACCTCGAGTAGGATTTGAACCTACGAGCTGTACTTTGCTAGAGTACCGCGCTAACCAACTGCGCTATCGAGATTCAAGCTCCAATCGTTGTAAGCTTTGTCTTTATGTATGTAGAACTGATGTAAATTCTAAATATAATGAGAATACAATAATAATAATATCAACAATTTGTTTGTTTTTATTGCAATGTTGAAACCGCTCAATACAAATGAATTGTTGATAGCGTGACTCTAGATTTTGAATTAGGTATTTGTAATAGTTTTGTGTACCTATTGGATATGTGATTTGATTTTATTTACACGAAATTCTAAGCTTATACTGTTATTTACGCGTAACACATAACACGAGCTTTCATACTGTATTTATGTCAACCATTTACAAATCAAGTTGAGAATGTTTAATTAGTCTGTACTATTCGAAATTACATTATGCAGTGCTTTGATTAAACCCGCCACTAACTACATTTAATTACGCCAGTGTAAAGTTAAACTGTCCATTTATATGAAAATTAAAAAATAGCCCTGTATTATACTTTCAAAATTTATGAAGAAAAAAATTCTTCAATGACACCGAAAACTGTATAAATTTTATTTTGTAATTTAAAAACGTCGTATAAATATGTGTCTTGGCATACGTTATTAAGCAATTTAAACAAAATCACGAGACAATTTAATTATGAATATAGGATTCTGCTTACTTTTAGCATCACCGTATTATTAGTATGCCTTATTTATGAGTATTCTATTTCTGTTCCACTATTTTATACAACACGAACGTTCTCCTTACTTTTTAAATTTAATTAAGTTAAAGTCGTTAATGTCATTGTAAACTAACTAAACTAACACACAAGTTTTGTTTTTCATAATGGATATTATGTATATTTTGTAAAAATAGGTGCTGGCGTATTTTTTGTAATTATGCTATTTGTAAGCAAATTAGCATTTTCCTTAATTAAGTAGTCGTAACTATCCAAAAAAAACGTGATCCAGAATTATACTCATAAACACTAGTTGTTATAGCGTGAACCATTTCATTCACCATTTATTTTTTCACTCCAAATTTTATTGTACCCAACTAAATATTTCTATTACCTGAACTTTATTGTTTCTCCATTATGTAATGTTAGAAAATTTACTCTACAATGGAAATCTTACCAACATACGATACAAAAATTTCCTTTAATAGTAGTTTAATTATAATCTTTTCCTGGTTTAAATAAAAGACGCTTATAAGAAAAAATATTCCAAAAAACTTGTCTTCTAAGACTTATTATCGCACGAGAGCGCATAGCGGCGCCTTTTCTAAGCTTGGACTCGTGCGATAAAAATCTAACCTGTGGGTTTTATTTTTCATATAACAATTTGGCGTATTGATTGCATACGCCCGAGTTAATTAATAGTTTTTAAGGTACTACTAATTTAGAAATGGCTTCAAGAAAAAAGAAACATAAAAATTAGAACACACGTTTATTGCACTACTAACCTTAATTTTTTTGTTTTCTTAACTTTAAAAATAGATAAACAGCTTTATTAATTAATTTTTTTCAAGTGATTTAATACTTTGGTTTACGAGTCAGCCTGGGTTCATTTCTACATACCTACCTAACATTTCTGCACTTAACTTTTTATATTTTATTACACAGTAGTTGTTAAAATGTCTACTGCTATTTAAAGGATGAAGATTGCCTTATCGTTGAGTTGTTTGTTTAAAAACGTCAAACAAGCACTTGTTTCCACTTTCGTTTTATTTTATTACCTGTACCCATTAAATTTCTCCCAAACATTTTAGTGCAAAAGTAAGATTTGCAACTCCGCTTTTACTTCTGTAAAATTTTTGGTTAAATTGATAAATATTTGTAACAATGTTATGATATGGACTAGCATCCTTTTTAAACTTTAACGCCATTGTTACATTAGTAAAACTTGCTAATAATATTGAAGAAAACACATAATGTCCAATGAATCTAATTTTACATATCATAATCAGTTTGTTGTTCAACAAACAAAATAAACTCGACATGGTTTCCATCTTCGTTTTATTTTATTGTCTATATCCACTACTTTTCAGAGCTTATTACAAAAATCTGCAATTAGCTTTTACAAAATACACAACTAGATGGCTCCACAAACAAACAAGCAAGAGGGCCAGTACAGTGGGGTTAAGCACCAGGTGGATCTTCTTACAGAAGACGTTCACTAGATGGCGCCACAAGTAAACAACCAAAACCAACCAATCAGAATACAATCCCTTAGGCCCCAACCAAAACGTAGAGCCTGGAAGCTAGACGGGGTCTAAGCGCCACGCAGCAACCTACCCGTAGGCCACTCAACCGGAACGCTCGGCCTGGGGCAGTATTTGCGTGCACACCCATCATCTAGAAGTGGGCGTGGTCACGTGGGGGAACCAATCAGAGTATAGAGCTTTAGACCCCCAACCGGAGCACAGAGCCTGGAGACTGGGCGGGGTCTATGGACCAATCAGAAAACAGGGGACGTGGTCTACCCTCAGGTCCTCCAATCACAACCATTAGCCTCAGGCTGTGTGCGCGCGCAGAACCAATCAGCTGGAAGTGGGCTTGGCTACGCCATCCGATTAAAAGTGGTGGGCGGAAGTTTCCCCCATTCTACTTTTACCATATGTATTTGTGTGGCATTTACACCTTAAAGTGATTTATCAATGTCTAACTTTCACTACATGATTAATTGTCAAGGATGAAATAGTTATGTTGATGTATACTGCGTGTTTTAAAAAAAATTACAGGGATAAAATAAAAGGCATCGTTTTTAGTTAATATAGTATATTGTTCTAATTAAAAACCGATGGCTGACGCTACATTGAATATTGTAGTTAATGTTTAAAGATTTTATTGTAATTTTTTTTTTAAATTGAAAATATGTGGTACAATTGCAAACTGTGTGCTACCTAGTAATTACTCTTCTAAATAGGATCCAGCGTTAGTGACGAGGATAAAAACGGGACCCACGAGGCCACAGTCTCCAGCTGTTTGAAAATAGAGTTCATGGTGAAGCCTCCGTTGTTGCAAGTTGCTATATTGTTAGCGGAAACCCTGTTAGAAATGGAGCCCGGGAGCAAGATGGCAGAGTAAGGGTGCAAAATGGGTTGGAAGAAAGGGACCTTAAAAGAAACGGGATAAAAAAGTAAAAATTTAAGTTTAACATGGGAAAAGATTTACATTTTTAACCTCAAAATATAAGTAAAAAAACTATTTTTTCGTGGTTTTATCGTTACATAACGCCAAGTGAGATACCCCCACCACCCTTGTAACGGTTTATAACGCTAATGAAAACCACTTTCCCCCTAAAAAGTGTTAATTTAGGAACGTTCCCTAATCAAATTCCATAATTATCACAAACGGAATATATGAGGTGAAAATGACCGCTGCAGCGGTTCTTGGTAGTTAGGAATTTCGGCGGTTCTAGTGCTAATAACATCCAAGAAATCACAGTAGTGATGTCTAATAAACTAAATTGGGTACTATATACTATGTACGATTCATCCAGCTGATTGTTTTCGTGGTGTAAGGTTACAAATTAGTTGAACGGCTCACTCGCATCGTAGATATTTTACTATACACTACTGTACTACAGTGAATAACCGTTACTACTTGTTTTAAATCACCTGAAAGCGATAGTATCCGCTACTTGGAGTTTGTGGATAATGACCTAGGTTTGTATTTACGTATTACTTTACTTCTGCTTCTCGTGATTCGAATTGAACTGCTGTCTTCATTGCTGGATTCTGGTATTTGTATATTCTTCACTTTCACTTTCTCTTCTATTGCCTTCTTTTTTGTCTTCTGGTGTTAATTTTCTTTCAAATCGTTTTCAAACTATCCTTTATTATCTTTTATTTAAGTTTCTTCGTCGTTTTTTAATTTTAATTACTTCTCTTATTATTCGATGTGTTTTGTATTGTATGTTGGCTATCATGTTTGTGTTTTCAAAATCAATTACATGTGATCTGCTGCTTATCTGTTATGCTAGTGATGACGTGGGTGGGTTCTTTTGTACATCGTGACGGTGCTCCTCTCTTCTCACACTGATACGTCTATTCGTTTGTCCTATGCAGGTTTGTACGGTATCACATATACCTCTTATTGTTCTAATCCTGTCCTTTTTTTCGGATTTGGTAAAATATTTTCGATTTTTGGTGGTGAAAATCGTTGTAATGGTGTTCTTCTTAATATGTTGCTCATCCAGTCGATAGTGTCCTTTATATATGATAAACACGCCTTCGTCGTCGGTTTTTCCTCGTCGTTGTCTTCTGGTTGTGTTGATTTTTGGCTCATTTTACATTTCCTTTAGTGAAACCATTCTGTAACAGTGCTATTCTAAGGTTTCTCACCTCTTGGTGCACTTTGTTTCCGTCCGCAGACGCAGACGCAGACGCAGAAGCAGACGCAGACGCAGACGCAGGCGCAGACGCAGACGCAGATGCTGACGCAGACGCAGACGCAGACGCAGACGCAGAAGCAGACGCAGACGCAGACGAGACGCAGACGCAGAAGCAGGTGCAGATGGAGACGCAGACCAAGACGTAGACGCAGACGCAGAATCAGACGCAGACGCAGAAGCAGACGCAGACGCAGACGCAGAAGCAGGTGCAGATGCAGACGCAGACGCAGACGCAGACGCAGACGCAGACGCAGAATCAGACGCAGACGCAGACGCAGACGCAATCGCAGACGCAGACGGAGACGCAGACCGGACGCAGACGCGGACGCAGACGCACGCAGACGCAGACGCAGACGCATACACAGACGCAGACGCAGACGCAGACGCAGACGAGACGCAGACGCAGACGTAGACCAGACGCAGAACAGACGCGGACGGGACGCGGACGCGGACGGACGCGGACGCGGACGCGGAACGTGGAAACGGACGTGGACGCGGACTCAGGGCGCAGACGCAGACTCAACGCAGGCGCAGACGCAGACGCAGACCGAGACGCAGACGCAGACACAGACGCAGACGCAGACGCACGCAGACGCATACGCAGACGCAGACGCATACACAGACGCAGACGCAGACGCAGACGCAGACGCAGACGCAGACGCAGACGTAGACACAGACGCAGACACAGACGCGGACGGGGACGCGGACGCGGACGTGGACGCGGACGCGGACGTGGAAACGGACGTGGACGCGGACTCGGGCGCAGACGCAGACTCACACGCAGGCGCAGACGCAGACGCAGACCGAGACGCAGACGCAGACACAGACGCAGACGCAGACGCAGACGCAGACGCAGACGCAGACGCAGACGCAGACACAGATGCAGACGCATATAAAGACACAGGTAAAGACGCAGGAAAAAACATAGACACACACGCGCACCACACGCACACACACACACGCAAGCATGGGCACGGACGCGGACACGGCACGGACACGGACACGGACACGAACACGGACGCAGACGCAGACGTAGACGTAGACGTAGACGTAGACGTAGACGTAGACGCAGACGCAGACGCAGCGCAGAGCGAGCACGAGAACGCAGGCACGCAGACGCAGACGCAGACGCGCGAGACGCAGACGCAGACGGACAGACGCAGACGCAGACGCAGACGCAGGGCAGGGCAACGCAGACGCAGACACGCACGCACGCAGACGCAGACGGGCAGCGAACGCAGACGGAGACGGAGACGCAGACGCACACGCAGACACGGCACGAACACGGACGCAGACGCAGACGTAGACGTAGACGCAGACGCAGGCGCAGATGCAGGCGCAGGCGCAGACGCAGACGGAGATGCAGACGCAGATGCAGACGCAGCCGCAGACGCAGACGCATACGCGGACGCAGACGCAGACGCAGACACAGACACATGCACAGACAGAGGCACAGGCACAGACACAGAAACATGCACAGACGCAGGCACAAATACAGGCACAGGCACAGAGACACAGACCCAGACCCAAACATAGGCACAGGCACAGGCTCAGGCACAGGCACAGACTCATTATGGTCGATATTTGCAAAACTTTGTAAACCTTGTAAAAAGAGACGATGTAGTGTTAGTGAAAAAAGTCGATTGTATAACCTTCTATATTTACAGAAGTATATGTAGGTTGGAAATTAAAAATTGCCTGGTTCATTGATTACATGTTTTGTATATTTAATGTAAGAGGAAATATTAATAAAAATATAAACGTCGCTACTGCCCCTGTTTGCTGATATACCACGAATTAGGTATAAGACAGTTATGTGCTGACACATCAGATTTTTACGTTTCTTTTGGGAGCTGTACATAGTTAATTGTAAAGCAATATGAAGTTAGTATGTACTTAAATTTTCCTACTATTACTTTCTCTATCTAGGCTTTTTTCCAATTTTTCTCATATTTAATGAATGTAATAAATATAAGTTAGGTACCTTTGCTTTAATTCTATTTGAAATTTTAGTTCGTGTGTTGTTTCCGGTAGAAAGTTAAAACTAATCTTTTTTACGTGTTTTGTGGATAACATTTTTCTTGTAAACATTTGTATAGTTGCACGAAATGGAAAACAATTATAACCTAAATTTACATTTAATTTCTCTTTTAGTACTTAATTAATATACAAAATTAATTACGGTTTTTTTTTTGAGTCACACAACTTGTGTAATTTAGTATAATGGATTTGAAAGATACTAATAGAAAGGTATGCTTTCACGGAGTCTAATAGATACAATTTAGTTTACCTATACTATATTGCTGTTGTGAAATAAATATTTTAAGCTTATATAAGTCACATCTAACACGAAAGCCTAGTTGAATAAAAAATTGAAACCATTAAAAATATAAGTAACACATAAACTACTCAATTAATGTCTACAGCCTTTATCCTATTAATCTCATAAAGCATAGAAGCGTGTAGAAAGAATTAGCAACAACATTCCTCAAGGAGGCGGTGTTTTATATTTTCTTCTTGATATACTCTACATTCCACTAATTGAATAAAACAATATCAAAAACAAATATTATTGTATTAATCTTTTAGGCTCTTTTGGTATACTTGTTTTTAAATTACACCATAAGTCCGATGGCATGGCAAGCGCGCCTTTTAATTGCTAAGTAGCTATGTGTGTATATTTATATAATAGATTATTATTTCTGATACTTCTTTTGGTAAATTGCTTGTAAGCTAAGTAATTACATATGTCTGGAACGTTCGTTGCTAATTTTATTCGTTATCAGGTATGAATTAGTTATTGCCAACTATGCGGTCTTTAAACTTGTTTTCTATATTAAAACTAATTAAATTTCAATATGATATAATTAATAAATATTTTCTTTTAATAAGGAGATCGTCTGAATATTAATGTATTTATATTAATCCAAGATATCATCTGTCATTCTGTAAATAGATAACATGTATAAAAACTAAAAATTGAAATAATTAAAATGTTTAACAAAACAAGCCATCATTTTGTAAACGAAAATATTGCAAGAATTTTGATGTTTTTAATTACTATTGGACTTATATAAATGGTATCAATATTTCTTATGCATTTTTAAATGTCATAAAACGAGTTCTTGAGCTAATATAATTATATAATAAAATATGAGGGTAAAATGTAAAACTTTTTTGTCATATATTTATAATAGTAATAAATGATTATTTTGTAGAGTTGACAGTAGGTATTTCCTTTCTTAGGCGTACATAATATTTTTCCCCACTCAGAAAACAAAACCAACATACAATTTTAAAAGCCTAAAGCGGTTTAGTACATATAAATTAGTGTACGATTGCCCAACTCAGTATACACAATAATTATACACAGAAGAAAACTTTTGTTCTATAACGTATTTGAATATCTGGTATGGAACACCACACGACCTTCCGACAAACAAAATAGAAATTAAAAGGAACGAAATAATTCTAATAAAATTTTTTTTAGGATAATTATGCAGCCTCTTTTATAAGAAGTTCATTACGAAAATAGGCAACATTGTCAACGCAGAAACAATAATCTATGCCAAACAGACGTTTAAGACTTTATGACAGACAGAGGCTAACAGACATCTAGATCCTAACTTAAATTAAAAGAAATGAAATAATTTTAATTTCAATTTTTGGGTGGCATGGGTGCGTGGGTTCGTGTTTGCGTGTGTATGTATGTTCGTGTGTGCGTGCGTGTGTGCGTGTGTGCGTGCGTGTGTGCGTGTGTTCTTGTGTGCGTGTCTGCGTGTGTGCGTGTGCGTGTGCGTGTGTGTGTGTGTATGTGTGTGTGCGTGTATGCGTGTGTGGTGTCGTGCGTGTGTGCGTGTGTGCGTGTGTGCGTGTGTGCGTGTGTGTCGTGTGCGTGTGCGTGTGCGTGTGTGCGTGTGCGTGTGTGCGTGGTGCTGTGTGTGGCGTGTGCGTGTGGTGTGTGGGCGTGTGTGGTGTGCGTTGTGGTGCGTGTGTGCGTGTGTCGTGCGTGTGTGCGTGTGTGCGTGTGTGCGGTGTGCGGTGTGGGTGTGTGCGTGTGCGTGTGTGCGTTGTGTGCGTGTGGTGTGCGTGTGTGGTGTGCGTTGGTGTGGCGGTGTGCGTGCGTGTGTGCGTGTGGCGTGTGGTGTGTGCGTGTGTGTGCGCGTGTGGTCGTGTGCTGTGCGTGTGTGCGTGTGTGCGTGTGGGTGTGCGTGCGTGTGTGCGTGTGCGTGTGCGTGCTGTGTGCGTGTGTGCGTGTGCGGCGTGTGTGCGTGGTGTCGCGTGTGCGCGTTGCGTGTGGCGTGGCGTGTGCGTGTGCGTGTGCGTGTGTGTCGTGTGC